>JAVJIF010030802.1:0-51769 GCA_038442645.1 Agave tequilana | reverse complement strand
AATATAAGTACTAGTTTTGATTAACACCATGAAGCTAGTAAATTTATATGTATCTCGAATTCTTGAATAATGAAATATATTTTAATATTGTGTTTGAAATTACATGTTATAATTAGTTCAAGTTCTTTTAAAATATTTTACTACTCTTATATTGAATTCTAACTTATTCTGTTATATATCTAGTTAGATTATATTGTTTCTACAAAATGAAACTAAGCAAGATCCTTTACATATTTTTTGCATACCCCAATCTAAAATCGACCAAACAAATCTGTATTCTTAAACTTTTCACTTTGATAAACTATTGAATAAAGAGTACATCTAGCTTTTCCCCAAACTTATAATAACTAGATCACTCTAAATTAAACCAAATGAAATATTGATCGACTAACTTAGGATTGATTTATGACAGTGGACGTCCATTCTCTAAACCTAAAATAAATTGTTCTAGTATTGATTAGGGTCTTAAACTCAATAGGACAAGAAATTGGAAGTGATTATTCCTTTAAATACAATTTGATTGGTGTCTAGGAAAGTGTTCTAAAAGGTGGTTACTTAATTAAGAAATTCTATAAAACAAAAAAATCTTCCATCTGATTTTCACTTACCTATCCAGTCAGATTGGTTAATCTAATTTGATAAACCTAACAATTGACTTAGAACCATTGAAAGTTGAGAATTAACTTGAAAGAAAATTCAAAATCTTAAGATCTATATTAAAATATAATTGATAAATTTTTGTATATGAGATGGAATTATACCCAACAATTTATAAAAGAAATTTTGATATAAAGTAACATATACCATGTCTAAAATCTTATGTATAAACTTTAGACATGGACAATTGGATTTTTAATAAATCATGATAAACAAAATGATATGAACTGTCACAGATCCCTAATTACTATTTCCAACCTAGTATATGGGATTTTCATATTGCCATTGCACAGATTAACCAATAAGCATATTGTTGCTACTAGGTGACAATACTGATATTGCCATTGTGCAGACTTGACATGCAGTATGGAAAAAAAATAATCTTAGCTGTCGTGTGGATTGTTGCCGATGTGCGCGATTTGTCTACTACAAATCAAATAATCTAACAATTTATGTAAGTGGAGATAATCTATAAATTAAATTTTCTACTTATCTTATTTTGAGAAAAGAAAAATTAACTGGTTAAATCAAAAAAAATTCTATTATTAATTAATTTTCTCAATTATCTTTCATTTTAATTGTTAAAAATTTATATGATTAATTGTTAAATAATATCAAGTTTAGTTTTGACTTTGATTTCCAAAACATATACCTTTTATGTAAACAAATTTTAATTATTAGTTTTATTAACCTTAAAGATATTAGTTATATTTTTTATCAAAGACATTTGTTGCCATTATAGTAACTCTACTATTCAAATTCTTACTATACATTTACTCTAATTAACTTAAGTTTTCTTATCTAAAAGCTTTACTATCTACTATTTAAATGAGAATTCAGTGATTAGAGTTATCCTAATTATAAGAATACATTATTATTTTGTAAACGACTGCTTATAGCGCATCCAATGATAGGTTTTCTTAATTTTAACAAACAACAAAATTATGAAATTATTATTTAAATTTGTGGCAGTTAAAATTGAAATTATGTACCATTTATTATTTGCACTTACAAATTTTGTTTGCATTATTGTCAATTATTGCAAATTAAAATCTGTTCTATATGTTTGTATTAAAAATATTTTGAAACTTCAGTGTATGATTCTGGTGTTAAAAGTTTTAAAATCATTAAAGTTATATTTATTGCATTAATGAAAATATTTAAAGTCCTTCGGTTTACGTCATAAGTAAGGAAATTATTTTGATATTCATCAATGATATTCATCTCTAAATATTTAAAAGTTTCCGATTAAGATAGATTGATTACATGATTATAAATATAATCATATTTTAAAAGATTCTTTGAAGATTTAAATATAAACATCCTTTCAAAAATAAATATTTATAAAGTATGCGTAAAATATGAACATATTGCATGTATAAAAAAAGGAAATTCTATATCCTAATCACAAAATTGAAACTATAATGATTCTCTCAAAGATGAAAATTCAGATGCTATTAAGTAAATAAATGGTGCGGCAAATTATGATGCCTTGCTTTCCAGCAAGGAACACTTTGCAGCCATTTTTTAATACAAAATTTCAATATTTGAAACCATTATTATTTTGATAAAGTGAATATAATAGATAATTGAGAATTTTCTCTCAAGTGCATGTTCAGTTTATAGCATACAAGAAATTTTGATAATTCAATTTTCACCAGTTTGATCTACTATATGCATGAACTAAATATTAGTTGTCAACATGTTAAAATGTAATAATATTTTTCATACTTATCTAATCACTCTCAAATGAGGTTCCACATAAAATAAAAGATTATTTTGCATTAAAATTAAAGATATTAAGTTATAATGTGATTCTAGACCTTATAGAGTCAAAGTTGTTGAAAGGTCTTTCTAGAAGTTTGATCCTAGACACATCGAGAGAGATGAGATTAAACCTATCATAGAGTTCACTGATAGCGGAAATCCAACCTACTTGATGGGAGCTTCCATAAAAGAGGTTCATATGGTAGAAACAAGTTGGACTGGTGATATTCGTATGGAGCATTGACCCAGATATATTTATCCTATATGTTGCTTGTAGCTATTATCTCTTCTCTACGATGACGATGCTCTATGATACAACTAGTTAAGTTGAGTGTATTCTTAATGTCCAACGCATGTAGTATGTAGGATAACATCTAGCTGTAATATCCTTCGAAGTTTTACCTACGTGAGAGAAACCGTGACGACCTCAGTTGAAAGGAGTAGGGCTGACCCTGAGAAACTCTAATGAGTCAGTTATTGTGACCCTATGAAGGAGTAGGGCTCCATATGAGAATCACCAGTCTAGCTTGTTTTTACCACATTGAACCTCTTTCACGGAATCAGCTTAACAATCAAGAAGGTTAGATTCTCACTGTCGGTGATCTTTACTATGGTTAAACCTCATCCTCCTCGATGATTCTAGAATTATTCTCCCTTTATCAAAATAAACTTTATAAGATCCAGGTCATATATATGGCTGAAAACCTTTTCATATGTTTCATATTTTGATGCACGCATTATTACCCATCTTATGAGAAACTTCGCCCTCAATTTGGAGACAATAACATTTGATCATGAGATAACATTCAATATAAATTCAAATAACATTATCATTGCAAAATAAAAAACAATATACAGAGTATATAACAAATGTATTATCGAATACATTAAAACATTAACATTTGCAATATCATCGGAATCACATGCATAATTTAGTTTTCGTTCACAATGTCATTATCAGTAAAGAATGATAATGAATGTTGTAGCATATATAGAACTAATACCTTACCTTTGTAAACTGATGATGTTTAAAAATATAATACCACAATTTGATCGTAGAGATGGTTGCATGTTGGGGTTTGGCTATTAGCCTACCTTTCGAACTTGCCTCACCATTTCATATCCTTAGTCTCAATTGAAACTTTTCATCCCATAACCGTATCATCATTTATAAATTCTTTATGTCACATTATACATGTAATTTTCAAATATAAGAATTAAATTGATGAGTAAGATAAATTTGTTTTCCATTAATTTGCGAAAGGGAAAACTACAAAAGTAGTGGAGGAGCGAAATTACAAGTAATTTAACAGAGATTACAAGTAGATCTCCTCTAAGATTTCTGAAAAAAATATGCCGGTAGGAATCTGATCAGCGCACGATCATTTTATCCTTTTGACGATGCAAACGATCTGACAATCACACTGCCTCTTGAAAGGATTTCCTTCTCGCTTGACTCTGAAAATCCAAGATTTGGAGGCAGGAGAATCGAAGACCCCTTTTATAAGAATTCCTTCTGGAAATTTGTAGCCAATCTCCTCTTTGTCCGTGTGTGTGTGTGTCCCTTGGTTCAGCAAGGGACTATTTATAACCAAAAGTGGGGTGTAACCACCCCCTTAAATTCAGTAAGGCTGAATCAATCATTAGCTTCGCCCAAGGTTCGCAATGACCTTGCCGCGAAGCTCTTTGCGAGCTTCTGGCAAAGTTAGAGGGTTCGTGCGAACATCCTCATGCCGTTATGACTTAGTTGTCTCCACTTAATGTGGGACGAAGTGGGCGGGTGTAACCGCCCACTTAAAGTGGCGTTAATCCCCTAAATTAGTGGGGTTCACCCATTAATCCCTCGTGAGATTTTTAAACGATCAATTTGATGACCTGACAAAGCCCACTGCGGAGCTAGATCATGTGGATCTAGCTCATAGCTTCAGGCGAAGTTATTTTCAGAGCTTCGTGCGAAGCTAAGGTTCAGTTTATAGCGGAGTTATGACTTAGTTAGGGATAGAGCTTCTGGCGCGAAGCTCTTGGATCAGCCTCCGGCGGGGCTAAATGGGAAGCTTCATGCGAAGCTGATAGTTTATCTTCAAAGCGAGGCTACAAGGCTTAGGCGAAGCTTTTAGTTTCATGCGGAGCTATAAAACTTACCTTAGGGTTATGCCCAGGCTAAGTATTGCTAACTTAGCGTCTTAGGCCTGCTTTGGTCTCTTCAAATGCAACTTTGGCTTACTATCTGCTTTACTGGATTAGTAATGTCTATGTTGCTGTCTCATCTCTGATCATCAGCTTGTCTTCGACTTATCTTTTGTAGATGTCGATAAGTTAGACGTCGTTCAGATCGATTGAAGATGAATGCGGGAGTCCTGTCTTTTCCGAGTGTCAACAAGACCCCCTTCAAAGTTTTCGTGAATCTGCAATGGAACAGTTCAGATTTCGAAATACTTTGAACTGCTTTGATTAACGATATGTGAATGTGAACGTCGCCTTGGTGGTTGAGTTCAACTTTGCTTTTAGCTCCGCTTTCGGGCTGGAATAGATTCGCCGAGGAATTGATAATCTGCTTCCGTGTAGCTTCGTGCTTCTGTGTATCTTCGTCTTTGGGCTTCCTGAAGTAGCTTCTCTTCAAATCGGGTTGGAATATAAGCATTAGCCTCGCGCTCGCTGTGATGGAGCGACGTTCCATTCCCGAGGCCAACCGCTTTTGCGAGTTATGAGGGAAATTGCTCCCTTTTTCAAGGTTTGAATAACTTCCCTTGCATTTACGAGGGAGATTATTCCCTTTCTCAAGGTCAACATTTGAATGCTTTAATTTCACCCGCGCTCCTAAGCTTGAAGTGGTAATAGCGTACGAGGCCTATAAATAGGACCCTTTTAGTCCTTCTCAGAGAAACATACTCCTCTCTTTCTAGGAGGCTTGTTTATGACCCCTCCCTATTTCTCAAGTAAGAAGTCTGAGGTCCCTGAAGTAGTGGGGACTTTCACTCTGGTTATTATCCGAGCAAGATCTGGTGAGCCTCGGCCCTCCAATCTTTAGGGAGTTTATCTCCCTTAATTTTCTTAGCTTTATCAGCTATCTTAGGGATTAATTCTCTTGGTCTCTGCATTTGGCTGATTTTCAGAGAAGGGTTTCAGTCCTATTTTCAAGCTTCTCAGCGAAGTTAGCATTCTTGCCTGATCAGGCAAGGGATCTTTCCACGCGAAATTCCTGCTTTGATCTGTTAAATCTTTCATATAGGCGAGGTTTAGGACTTGGCTTCTTCAGGGTTGAGCCAGTCTTGCCATATAGGTGGGGGCCAAGACTGCGCCCTCCCGGGCCAGTCTAGCCTAGCCATATAGGCGAGGCTAGGACTTGGTCCTTTTTGAGGCTTCTCCAGCCTAACGGCTTGGGGCGGAGCTAAAACTTGGCTTATGCTAAACTGTTCTAGCATTGTCATACAAGCGAAACTATCCTCTGCCTTATCCTCAGGATATAACTTTGACTTAGCATTTCATTCTTCCCCCCTTTTCCTTATTTAATGCTAACTTGTTTCCTGTTTGTATTGCAGTGTGCTGTGTGAAATCACCTAGAGGGGGGGTGAATAGTTGATGGCTATATGAATGTGGCAATAATGCGGAATTAAAAATTCTACTAACAAATTGCTCAAATTAAAAGACTAGCAATAAACACAATAAGTAGTGCAAGAATTAAAGGAGTTGAGTTTAGAGAAAATTCGAGCAAACGCAAACACAAGTATATGTTTCCGAGGTTCGAGCCACGCTCTACGTCCCCGCCTTCACACTTGAAGGATTTTCACTATTGTTGATCCCACCGGATCGCCAATACAAGGACACACTTGTCCTATCTCTTGTGATGCCGCAACACCACCCGGAGCACACTAGCTCGCCTTGAGGCCGATGCCTCTACAACTTCGCTCAAGAAGAAAATGATCACACTTGATCACAAAATAGCTCACTTGCACAATCCTATAACCAATATGTAGATGTAGAAATTTGGGATTGTGTAGTGCAAAATCTAGAGAGAAGTAGAGGAATAGGCTTCAAATGGGTGTATGGAAATTTTGGCTTTGAAAATCTTTTCTAAAATGAAGACTTGAAATTCTTATGAAAATCTCTTGTAAAAATGTTTAGGAATTCTTGTCTTATCATGTTGAAGTGACCCACTATTTATAGGGGTTGAAAAACTGGGTAAAACAGCAAGAGAGATTCGTTGGGGTGAGATCCCAACAAAATCTGTCAGAAAAATATAGCTGTTGGAATCTGTCAGACTTTCTGACAGCTGCCGGTCGACGGGGCCGGTCGACCGCCAACGGTCATATTTTTGACCGTTGGGGGACTACGGTCGACCGCCCCGGTCGACCCGAACAAACAGAGAGCACTGTAAGTGCCCCGGTCGACCGGAGCGGTCGGCCGACGTACACACATGCACAGCGTGTACGTCGGTCGACCCGGGCGGTCGACCGGCTCCTGTCTGTTCTGAAAAATCAGAACTGCAGAAAGCCAGAACTTGGGTCTTTGGATTTGGTCTTGTGGTTTGGGGTTTTGGACCTTGTAAAAATAGGAGTATGACCATATGTCACTACCCTAACATGTAAAAACATTTTGATAAAGTTTCTCTTGATAAAAACTTGTTTTTCTAAAAGTTAGTTTTTCCAAAAACTTAAAGTTTCTAAAAACAAATTTCCAAACATGTTACCTATAAAACTAAGTAGGAAATCGAAATTGTTTTTGAAGCCATGAATCAAACTAAAGTGTGTGTGTGAGTGACAATCCCATAATTCTACTTCTAACATCTAGGTTTTGATAAAGAGTCTAAAAGAAAAAGTAAAAATACAAATCTTGGACTTTTTCATTGTCTTGATCTTGACTTGGTCTTTTCTTCATGTCTTGATCCCGAAGCTTCCTAATGTGCTTAGCTTGGGAATGCACATCTTTAGCGGCGTCCAAACTTGTGAGTCTTGATAGTGGAGCCGTCAAATCGACCTGTTTAACCTGAAATACTTTTAAAAAATTGTTAAATACATAACTAAATATGGTTTGTTATCATCAAAATATTCAACGGGATATTGGGCTAATGGCCTTTGGGCCAACACTGTGCTCCTATTTTTTTGTCCTGATGAAGGAGAATAAAGACTTGCCCCTTGATTTTCAAGTTGAAGCTTTGAACATAAGCAGGAGGAATATATTGGAGCAGCTAATGGCGTTCCAAGGAGAAGCTGGCAGTCGCTTATCCGAGATGATCCACTTCGAGAAGGGGCTGGTAATTGCTTATCCGAGATGATCCACTTCGGGAAGGGGCTGGTAGACGCTTATCTGAGATGATCCACTTTGGGAAGGCGGACGTCACCAGTAAGGTCTCAGATCCTTCCTCTGTCAATTTTGTTTAAGGAAGATCCAGCTTTCTGGTGGCAACCAATCTCTTGCCACTTTTCATCAAAGAAGATTTAGCTTCTTGATGGAAAAATCTGCCAGGAAAAATCTGCCATTAAGCGAAGGATTACGGCCTTGTGCGGGAGGAAGATCTTTCTTGTCCAGTTGGGATGGTTTATTATCCTGAAAATTGATAGGACAACTTGTTTACCTTTGGAGTAATGATTCTGTTGTATGAAGAATAATCTTAATGTATTACCAATGTATGTTCCCTTTTGAATCAATAAAAATTTTACTTTTTACTCATCTACTTTGCTCCTTTCTTTTCCCTTTGAATTTCAAAAGCAACTGAAATGGACTAGCTCAGGTAAGTCTTTTCCTGAGAAGGAAAGAAAAGCTCTTAGCGGAGCTAAGCTTCCTGCGGAGCTGAAGATGGATCTCCTGCTAAGTTAGAAACCAGCTCTCAGTAGAGCTAGCGCAAAGTTTCTTGCGAAGCTGAAGATGAACTTTTAGCGAAGATAAAGTCCATTTTCAGCTAAGTTACTCAAGCATTGCACGAAATCAATGCTGCACTCGCAGAGAAGCTAGCCCTTGGTGGGGCTGAAGCAAGGCTTCTCGAGGAAGGCGCTTAGGCGCAGTTTCAAATTAATTTGAAACGACCGCCTGCACTCCTTTTGAGGAGGCAAAGTTAGACATTTTTATGTCTATAAAAGTCCGATGGGCTGAAAGAGAAGATCACCTTCTCTTAAAACAATACTTCAAATTTTTTAGAGAAACAAATCCCTTTCACTTCCTTCTCCTTCGCTCAGATTTTCAGAACTTCTTAGTTATTCCATGGCTCCCAAAAGACGAGCAGGTAAAGAGGCAGCGACCTCTGCGACAGAGGCGCCCTCTCCTCCTTTGGTCATCGAACGCTGATTAATCTCTAATTTTACATAATTTTCATCACATTCTCATATTTATTTGATGTAAAATTCTGCTAATAAAGCTTTGCTTGCTTAATCCTAGGTCTATGGTGTGCAAATGAAGAAGAAGACCCTAAACCACCATTTAATGGGTAATTAAAGGGCTATCAAGTAGCCATTGACTTTAGGGAGGAGATTTTATCAGCACAAGGTATCAAATCACGAATTTAGGAGATCCACCTGACAGGAGACAGACGGGACGGCACCCAGCAGGAGCCAGGGCGCGCGCCGCCCCAGCATTGCCGCGGAAACGCGGCCTTGGGCCGCGTTTCCCTGGCAATATGGGCGCGCGCGCGCCCGAGCTTTGGGCCAGGGTTGCCCCCTGGCCCCCTTTTCCCTTGTGCCTATAAATACCCCCAAGGGTCTTCAGTTGGGAGATATTCAGAAAACAGAGTTGTATTTGTTACTTTGTTGTGAGGAATTGTAATTGTTGTTTCTTTCTTCTTCTAGTGTTAGTTTTAGCCATTAGAGTGAAAGAGGAGAGAGAGAGTATGTATAAGTTGTATTTGAAGGTGACAAGCTAATACAAGTAAACTACTTCTCTTTCTTCTTTCCATTTACTTGTGTTTTTCATTTGATTCTACATTCTTGTTTTAGTGTAACTCCTTCTCTTTACCTCTTTTCTTTTGTTGTTTCTTTTCTTAAGCATGTCTAACTAACTCTCCCATTGCATGGCTAACTAACTACTAACCCACTAATCTCTAACAACTTGATTAATAACCCAAATGAGTCAATAGTGTCAAACAAGCCTTGTGTAAACGAGAGCTATGACATCTTAAGACGAGGGTTCTAACTCTAACTTACCTACAAGTATTTACTATCTTATATTTCACACTTAATGGGTTTTTGATGGTCTATGGGTTGTGTGCGTTACTTGTTGTTCTAAGTTAGAGATTTTCCTTTTAACTTTGCCGATACCATTAGTGCACTTGTGTCTTCCCTTATTCTCGCCTTCTATTGGATCTTGATAAGGGAACATCCAAGTTTTTGCCGTGTTAAGCTAAGTTATAGAAAGAACTTTCACTCGATTTCCACGTGAATAGTTCCTATGCATAAGGGTTAAGCTTGCCTATGATCCATCGTGAGGCTATATCTTCGAGAAGTTAGGGATTAGTGGGAGTACTTAGTAGAAGTTAGCAATGCTTTTTACCATTAAGAAAAATCCCACTTGACAAACCACCAAATCATTTTCAAACAATTCTTGAAACCAACTTGTTTTCATTTTCCAATTCTTTATTTAAAATAAAGAACTTTCTCTTTTCTTGAATAAAGAAGCCGCATCAAGCTTCCATCGCTCTCCCTCCTTGTGGATACGACCCGTATAGCCACTTCGCTATTACGGAAGAATCGTAAAAACAGTAACAACGACCCATACTCTTTTTACTTATTCTTGTGTTTGTTTTTTTGCCGATCAAATTTTGGTGTCGTTGCTGGGGAGGAACGACTTTATTATTCAATACTAAAGATTTTTTTGTTCTTGTGTGTAGGAGAAGTACCAAGGAGTTTACTATCACGGGAAGCGAAAGTGGTGGCCAAGACGTTGCACGAGGATTCATTTGCCCTCGGAAAATTCGTGTAAAAATGAGTTTCTCCGATTGAAGTACTAACAAACTCGTTTGCAGGGTTGCCGAAAGTCGCTAAAATTGCTTTCTAAATTTTGTAGTTCCATTGAATGCTTCACCTTATACATGTGTAATAAACTCAACAGAAATTCACTTGTTACTTAATTGAAATTTGGATTAGACTTTTACATTTAGGGCACGCGTCTATTTCAATTCATTTCAATTTCTTTTGAAGAGTGCTGGAGAAGAGGTACGTGTGCATTCATATAGAATATGACCAATATTTTGGAGTGATTTATCGCTTTGAGTGTTACCTTGTTGTAAATAAACTGTACACTTGCACAATTGACATTAAGGACAAAATCTTAAATAAACAAGATAAGGTGGGGATTTCATCACCATTTCTTAGCCCAAAAATCATCTTCAAGTGCACTCACATAACCCAAGTCTTAACTAAAAATTGATAGACGTTGGCCCTAGGGACATCTCGGACTCACTAAGAGATTAACCGCGGTTGGAAATTGCAATAACTGTACTCCTGCAAAATCGGTGTCTAAGGAAAGTGGATTGAGAGGCAAAGCCTCGAAAGCTCCGTAGTTTGGCGTAATTAAGGCCCGTGGCTCACACCCGGATACCTCCCACCGAGTTTTGCTCTTTCCTGGTCGATTAGCTTGTAGTCGAGTTCCTGCAACAACCTCCCTCGGAGAATCGACCAGTTAGGAGTCGCCTAGGTCCAGGTACCTTAGACTAGACTTTGTGGTTGTTTTTCTTTCTTTTGCTTGTTTATTTTATTCTTTTCATTTGTTTGTTGTTTTTTACGTTGTTTGTGGTGTGCTGCATGCAAGAGTGGGTAAGAGATCCTGTATCTTCCAGATTAATTAGAAACACTTCTTTACCTTGCATCCAGAACCGGTGATGGCGTCACTTCAGGACAGGTTTTACCCGATCAGAACCTCATTACCATCTTTTATAAAACTGCCCGAGGCAAATGGAATAATTTTGAATTAAAGCCTAAATTTATCAACATTCTTCCAAAGTTTCATGGTTTAGAATCAGAGGACGCATACTTTTTTATTAGGGAGTTTGAAGAAGTGTGCCTCATGATGCGTATACCCCAGCTAGGAGACGATGCCGTTAAGCTACGTTTCATTCCCTTTTCCCTAAAGGACCTAGCGAAGAAATGGTTGTACAATTTGGCGGTAGATTCTATCACGACATGAGATGATTTCGTCAAGGCCTTCTTGAAGAAATTCTACCCAATTCACAAAACTGCCCTCATTAGAAAAAATATCATGCAATTCAAGCAAGAACCGAGCGAGCCATTTTGGAGATACTTTGAGCGATTCAAAGATCTCTTAGCTCAGTGCCCTCATCGTGGTATGGGGAAATGGCGTCAGTGTCAAATTCTCTACGATGGCTTAGATTATCAAACGAAATCCTTTTAGAAACAATGTGTCAGGGAGGGTTCTTGCAAAAGGATGAGAATCAGGGTTGAGACTTATTTGAGGATTCAGCTGAGAAAACCCAACAATGGGAGCCAGCCTCGAAAAACTAAGAAATTCATAATCTATAGCTTCAAGAGGAGGGCTATTATTATTGGCCCAAAGGCCCATCGCTCTAGTTTTGATGATGATCAACTCATGTAGTTATAGTACTAATGATCTTGTGTTTATTTAGTCTCAGATTTGTGATCAAGATCTTAGTAGTGAAAGAACACCTAGAGGGGGGGTGAATAGGTGTTTGTGCTAATCTAAAACTAAATGCAAAACTAAGTGCGCTAAATGCGGAAGCTAATGCAAATTTTGCAAACACACTTAGTACAATCAACAAGTGTAGCCGAATTCCCCGTGAAGGCTCTGGACTAACTCCTCTTGATTCCCCTTGAATGGGTTGAGGTGCTATATGAAGCTCTTGTTGATTAGGTACAAGTGAGGCACACACAAGCAACCAAGCATATACAAGATAATATAGCAATATGAAATATGCAAGGCACAACACAAATGCACGTAAGTAATATGTATGATGAATGATGCTTTGCACAAATGTAAAGAGAGAGAGTTTAGAGACAAGTGGATCAAACGCAAACACAATGATATGTTTCGAGGTTCGAGCACCCTTGCTCTACATCCCCGCCTACACCACCGTGTAGGATTTCCAATCCACTATACCGTCTACCGAGGACTCCCACCGAGGGAACCTTCACCGAGAAGGATTTTTACAACAATGGAGTACCGAACTCCTCTCTCAAACAACCTCCTCACAACTGAGGGGTAGGCCCGTAGCCAATACAACAATCAATCCACCTCACACTTGAGGGATACAAACCAACAACCAACTCCACCTCACCAAGAGGGAGTAAACACCAATCTCCACCTCACAATAGAGGGAGCAAACCAACAACCCAAATCACAACCTCAACCTCTACCAAAGAGGGAGCAACCAAGAATCAAGGGTTTACAATAGGTGGTCTCTTTCAACCACAAACCTCTTTCCTTTTTCTTTTTCACAAAACAAATGATCCTAATAGATTAGGATAGAAGATAGCTCAAGTGTGGAAACTAGGTGTTTGGAAAACAAGCAACAAAGAAACACTTGGAAAAATTCTTGCAAAAGATATAGAATGAAAACCAAGACAAATCTCCCAAAATCCTCTTTTCTTTGATTTTTCCAAAAACCTAAAACAATAAAGATTGAAAGATTAAAGCCCCAAATACTTTTGAAAACTCTTTAAAAACACTTAAGAAGGTCTGAAATTTTTGCCCTTGAAAACTTCTACAAAAACTATGAAGAGATGGGGTATATATAGCCCCAATACAAAACTAGCCGTTAGAGCTGAGCTGGCAGCTCTGACAGGCAACGGTCGACCGGCCCGGTCGACCGCCAACGGTCAGAAATATGACCGTTGGGCAACTGCGGTCGACCGGCCCGGTCGACCGAAACAAACAGAGAGCACTGTAAGTGCCCCGGTCGACCCGAGCGGTCGACCGTCCCAGTGCCTTCAAACGTGCACAGATTTGTGCACGTCAGTCGACCGGCCCGGTCGACCGACTTCACCCAAGTCGACTAGGTCAGTTTGACTAGTCGACTGATTGAAGCCTGGAACAAAAATCTGGGTCAGAAAAATAGTGTAAAATATTTTTCTAAAAATCTTTTAACACTTCTAAAAATCACCAAAAATAATTTTATCATTTTATATGGAAACACAAACTTGTGATAAAAATTTCAAGACATATATTAATCATATCAATTCATTTTTGAGTCTTGCAAATTTTATCAAAAATAAAACTTGTATTTTTATCAAACTTGATTTTTCAACACATGAATAGGGATATCAAAATAAGTTTGTCTAGCAAGTTAAATCATGTATGTATATCTATAATACATCTAATATACATAGAAATAAAGTAAATTGTTTTGATCTACTATTCATGAAAACCAAATCCAAACATAAAAACGTGTGTTGTGCACTTGAGCATATCAACTATACTAAGCTTTACAAATTGGATCTAAACACACTAACTAAACTATGGATACCTAAGTCTTCTTGATGATCTTCATCTTCAAGTTGACTTGCTCCAAAACTCCATCCATGGGCTAGGCAATGTGTGATCTTGAAACTTTGGCCCTGAATCATCATGAAAAGCTTCTAAACTCCTTTGTTGAAGCTAATCACCAACTAATATCTTGCTAATGATCTGAAACTTAAAATCACAAGAATATTAGTAAACATAACTACATGAGTTAATCATCATCAAAACTAGGGTGGAAGGCCTTTGGGCCAACAAGTAGGTGTGTAGCTTCAACAAAGGATTTAAAGTCAAGTTTTGGAGCTTACACGGTTTGATCCAACGAGCTAGTGATCGAGTTTGGATCGTGTTTGGACCAAGTCAAGAAGATGAGAAGACTTCAAGTGAAGACTTCAAGAAGATGAAGACTTGTGTCTAGGTTTGTGTTTATAAGATTTGTTTTTTAGATAAAATGTAAAGGATAGAATAGTTGGTGGATTGCTCAAGTATACCATATACACACACACACACTCTTGATTTAGTTGAGTTTTGATAAAAGAATTTTTATTTTAGAAAAGACTTTTCATTTTGACAAAATACCAGTTTGGTTTTTGGTATTCAAAGTATATACGGTTTTTGGTTAAATCGTATTTAGTGCTTAATGTCAAAATATAGATATTTCACATGTATGTGTAGTGATCATATCCATACATCCTATGCTTTAAAAGAGTTTAAAATATCTTGTTTTTGTATTTGGAAGAGTTTTAGAAAAACAAATTTTACAAAAACTGTATTTTTCTTTAGAAGGTTGGTTTCTAGAAATACCGTTTTTTGTTTTGAGCCACATTTTCCAAGTTACAAAAATAGTCCAAATTATTTGTAACATGCCTTGATTTTGTTCAAGCATGTTTGTTTTCAAAGTATATTGGTAAAACTATTTTTGTAGATTTTCTGTGAATTTATGGGATTTTATTGAATCAAAAATACCAAGTTTTCAAATCCCTAAAATGTCAGTTCTGGCTTCAGCCGAACGACCACGCTCTAAAGTCGGTCGACCGGGCAGTCGACCGACGTGCACAGACGTGCACGCCAGCCTGTGCTGGAGGCCGATCGATCACCCTGGTCGACCGTCCAGAGAGCTTGTCTCTCTGGAAATGCCCCGGTCGACCGGGCCGGTCGACCGGCAGAGAGTCTGCTCTCTGTTCCAGAGGCTCGGTCGACCGGCCGGTCGACCGCAGCCCCAACGGACGGATTTCTGACCATTGGCGGTCGACCGGGCGGTCGACCGGTAGCCCAGTTCTGGCCTATAACGGCTAGTTTTTGGAGCCCTATAAATTGGGCCATTTGGGGCTGTTTTCTACAAGATTTTTGGAGAGTTTTCAAGCCAGTTTTTCCTACTCTATTAAGAGTTTTTTCTCACAAAATTGAGAGCAAATATTTCCTATCAAAAGGGAGTTTTATCAAGAGTGTTTAAAAGAGAATTTCTTGAGTTTTTCCTCCACCATTTCAATCCTTGTTTTCTCACACAACACTTGAGCTATCCATTGCTATATCTACCTATAGAGATTTGTTGTGAGAGAATTTTAGGTGATCAAGAGTTGTGATCACCAAAGTTCATCTTTGTACTTTGAGGAGGCGGACGGTTGTGTTCGCGTTGTTTCGGGTTCTAGTGGGAACTCAGTGTTTCGGGTTCGTGTGCGAACTCTTTGTTTGAGGTGCGGCCTCGGCGGGCTAGTGAGTTCGCGGTGTGTACGGGACTAGAGAGTCAAGGAGTTCAAGTGTGAACTCGCCTTGTAGGTGTTGCGGCACCGAGTGATCCGGTGGGATCGTTATAGTGGAAATCCTTCATGGTGATGAAGGCGGGGATGTAGAGCAAGTGTGCTCGAACCTCGAAACAAATTCCTTGTGTTTGCGATTGCTCACTCTCTCTCCCCTTTACTTGTCTTTATATCATGCATGCTATTCTTGTCTTTATCATTATATGCTTGATATATTGTGTGCTTATTGTTATATGCTTGGGGATTGTTTGCTAACACTTGTATTTAACCAAGAGAGCCAACGCGGCACCTCAACTCTTATTTAGAGGAATCTTGAGGAGTTAGTCCAGAGCCCTTCACGGGGAATTCGGCTACACTCTTATGTTATACGTGGTATTTAGTTTAAGAAGATTTAGTTTGCATTCATATAAGTTTTAATTTCGCATTATTGACCATAGATTAGCTTATCACCTATTCACCCCCCTCTAGGTGATTTTACAATTGGTATCAGAGCCAAGTGCTCTTGTTTTGGGTCTTACAACCTAGAGTTAAAGATCCTCGTTTTTTAGGCTAATCACAAAATTTGTACACACACCATGGACTTCATGTCACCACCCACCTTTGACATTCTTAACATCCAAATTTGGAAGGTTAAGATGTCCTTATACCTCAAGGCCCTAGGTATTCATGTTTATTTTGCCACTACTAAAGATTCTTATTGTTTAAATGGCAAAAACCTTGAGGCTAATGCAAAAGCCCTACATGCTTTAAAGTCAACCCTAAATGATGATTATTTATCTAGGGTTTCTAACATTGATTCGGCTTTTGTAGTATGGAACTGTCACGCCCCGCTTCCCAAACTACGCTGAAGCGGAGTCGCGACGAAGGTCGGCGACGTATATACGCGAGGAAAATACCCCACGTATACACGCTAAGCCTAAATTAACCTGAACAAGTTTAAATCTCTACCATAAATCAAAATCACTGCAATAATACATATAAAGTCTAACACAATGATAGCATATGAGTAAAAATAAGGATTGTGTGACAGGATGCGATATATGAATAGAAGAGTAGGAATACCGATAATCAAAAGGGAGAGACTCCAGCTCCTCAAGGTAAATATGATCCTCTCCAAATACCTGATCAGCAATAAATAGCCCTGGATTTGGATATGCAGATCCAGGGAGTCAGAACTCCTAGTGAATGTATAAGAGGAAAAGGAAAAGACATGCGAATATAAATGTGAGCAAACTAGAAAACACATATGCTGGAATAAAACAGAAGTAACATATAAAACATGGATAGAAATAACAAAGCCGATCAATACAAAATCAGATGTCCAATCGAGTGTCAGGTTTACAGTCAGTTCGTTGATATTATTAGACGTTTACAATCAGTCATTACATCAAGTTCAGTCTACAATGTCAATTTCAGATTTCAGTTTGTTATTTATTATGTCAGCGAACACTAATTGTCACCTGTAATAGACGCATCCCATACTACGTCTACTACACGTGTCAATCAGGGTCCTAAGTTATTGAAATTAGTGGAAGAGACATTGTCCATGCTTTAGGTGGGTTCCGTGCATACCCAGAACCACGGCCTCAGTTTCCTGGCGCTGAACCAGGCCGTACCGCTAGGTACTCAGTAACAGTAACAGTAACAGTAATCTTACTGTGAAAACAGTGGAACAGTAACAGTACAGATGGGATGTCAGTCATCCCCTAGGAACCCTGCAGTGGAACCCTCAGTCGGCTACACAACCTGTATCCTAGGTCCACCCAAAATACAGACGTTGTCTCCTCCATCAATTTTCCCAATCCAGTGTAAGTTGTTCAATTACTTTATTATTGAATTCAGTAAAAACAATCAATACTCATGTTACTTATAATACTGGGACGATGCGGTGACAGTAACGATAACAGTACAGTAACAGTCAGTAATCGTATACACGGTGAACAATATCAGTAACAGTGAACAGTAACAGTAACCGTGTATACGATGAACAATGAGACTGTACAGGGTGTTACGGTCAAACAATTCTTTCCCAGTAACTTTCAGTAACATGAATTTATACGGTAACAGTCTAGACACCTCTAGTCAATATACAGTCTCATATACATAACCGTCTCAATATCTCATACTTGTACTAAATACAATACTAATAAATCTGCCAACTCCTAATTTCAATAGTCATCATGAACATCGAGTATCAATCCATATCGAGTAATCTGACACATTAAACTGTCGTTCCAATGTATCAATAATCAGTACTTAAACCTCTCACTCTATCAATCAACTCTGATCCCCAAGCCTTCACCAATTCCCACTTCTATTAAGGTCAATTATTATTCCAATACTCGGCAACATATCAGATACATGCATCTAAGTTCTATCAAGTCAAGTCAACACAACCAATATCTATTTCTCAAATCATGTTCGTCCATCTATATCCAATAACATAACCCAAAGGTAGAGTCTCTATCCAACAAGGCAGCTAAACACAGCAGTCAGCCTAAGGTTAGTCGACTACAAGAGCTGAGCAAGTCGACTAGGGTTAGGATTAGTCGACTAACAGGTGTGATAAGTCGACTATACAAGGGACAAGTCGACTAACTAGGAAGACAAGTTGACTAACAGGGAATGCAGGTCAGCAACAGAGACTACACAACTTCCAGGACATCCAACTAGTCGACTATAGGCTAGAGGTAAGTCGACTATACATGCTATTAGTTGACTACGAAAGGTGACAAGTCGACTAATGGTCGATTACAGTGGACAAACAGAGAGTCAATAATTATTCTAAAGGAGAGTCTAGTCGACTACAAGATAATAGTTAGTCGACTAATAAGGGTATTAGTCGACTAACAGAGAGGGTAAGTCGACTACTGGCTGCAACCTGATACTGAAATGCACCATGACACATATCCACAGTCTATCAAATGCACCCATACTCCTCTCATGCAATATCTACAACAATAACCCAACACCCACATACTAAACATAGGTTCTATCTTAATTAAATACACATGCATATTATTCTTATGTGTTCAAAACTGTAAGGAGGGAGGGGATAACAACTCACATCCGTGCTTCATAATCTCCACACACATAATCATGTAACACATGTGCACTACACATCAAATTACACCACATACACCATAATATCTATGATTACTCAATTAATTAAGGAGAGGGAGAGACACTCACAAAGGCTGCCATGACGATCTCCGACGACGGGCTGCCGAGGGAAGCCATCCGCTGCTGGATTTGCAGTGGAGAGGGGATCCGGGTGGTGCTGGTGCGCTCGTTGCTGCTGTTGGAGGTTTTCCTCGCTGCTGGACTGCAGGAGAAGGATCGGCCTGCTGGTTGGCTGTCGCGCGCAGGGGAGGAGGCCGGCTGATCTGGACTGCTGCTGGGCCAAGGGGGTGGCCTGATCTGCGCTTGTTGATGCTGTTGCGGCTGTTAGATGGGGCAGCAGCTCTGCCATTTGCTGCTGTAGGGCTGAAGTGCGGCAGGCCAGGGAAGAGCAAGGGAGTTGTGGCGCTGCTGCTCACAGGAGGGAGAGGACAGCGTCTTGCGCCCTGCTGTTGCTGCGCGGTCGCTGGAGGAGAAGGGCGGCCAGGCTGCTGGCTGCTGCAAGGAAGTGCGACAATACAAGGCAAGGGGAGAGATGGTATGGCTGCAGGTTGTTTGATTTGAGGAGATTTTGAGGGGATTAGTTAGGATTAGGATTTGGTGGGGATTTAGATCAAGTAGTTAAGATTTGATTAGGATATAGGAGGATTCTTGGGAATTAGTTAGGATTAGAACTTGAAGAGTAATGGGTTGCGGGTTAATGGGTAGCGGGTTTGGGTTGGATCCAAACAGGTAAATGGGTAATGAATCCGGTATAGGATTAGAAGTGGGGAACAATACAAGGGAAAGAAATGAAGGGAGAAGGAAATCTGCTTAGGAATAACACACCTGCAAAAATATAAATAGTAATAATACTGGCAACACTTAAACACCACATCAGATAAATAATTAGTAACAATATGGATATTAATATAACGAGTAATATTATATCACATGATAAATAAATACATGTACACATTTAAATACCAGTATATTTTTATTTAAATACCGTACTTAAAAATAGGGATATTACATTCTACCCACCTTATAAAAATTTCGTCCTCGAAATTTCAATAAAGTAGGGAATGGTAAAAAGAATTCAAGAATCAAAAGAGAAAACAAATAAAATAAACTTCACGTCGCTTCTCTGCACATCATAAATCCACCACGCTTCCGCTGTGCTACTCTGATCTCCGCTACCAGCTTCAACTTGGAGTGATCAAACTCAGGGGATAAAATCAGAGAAAATAGAATCGGAAGGAACAATAAGAATCAAGATAGGACCAAGATCACTTTAGAAGAAGAGTTGAATTCAGGGATATCAAAAGATCAAGGGATGGATACCAGAATGAGGACAACCAATTCTCAAATGGACTCAATATCATCGTGTGAACCCTATATGTATATTGCAGTGTAATTATAACTCGTTCAAGTTATCGGTAAGAATCAAGTCCGTTTTATGTCGAAACCTGGCTCTGATACCAAGAAAACCCTGTCACGCCCCGCTTCCCAAACTACGCTGAAGCGGAGTCGCGACGAAGGTCGACGACGTATATACGCGAGGAAAATACCCCACGTATACAACCTAAGCCTAAATTAACCTGAACAAGTTATAAATCTCTACCATAAATCAAAATCACTGCAATAATACATATAAAGTCTAACACAATGATAGCATATGAGTAAAATAAGGATTGTGACAGGATGCGATATATGAATAGAAGAGTAGGAATACCGATAATCAAAAGGGAGAGACTCTAGCTCCTCAAGGTAAATATGATCCTCTCCAAATACCTGATCAGCAATAAATAGCCCTGGATCTGGATATGCAGATCCAGGGAGTCAGAACTCCTAGTGAATGTATAAGAGAAAAAGGAAAAGACATGCGAATATAAATGTGAGCAAACTAGAAAACACATATGCTGGAATAAAACAGAAGTAACATATAAAACATGGATAGAAATAACAAAGCCGATCAATACAAAATCAGATGTCCAATCGGGTGTCAGGTTTACAGTCAGTTCGTTGATATTATTAGACGTTTACAATCAGTCATTACATCAAGTTCAGTCTACAATGTCAATGTCAGATTTCAGTTTGTTATTTATTATGTCAGCGAACACTAATTGTCACCTGTAATAGACGCATCCCATACTACGTCTACTACACGTGTCAATCAGGGTCCTAAGTTATTGAAATTAGTGGAAGAGACATTGTCCATGCTTTAGGTGGGTTCCGTGCATACCCGAAACACGGCCTCAGTTTCCTGGCGCTGAACCAGGCCGTACCGCTAGGTACTCAGTAACAGTAACAGTAACAGTAATCTCACTGTGAAAATAGTGGAACAGTAACAGTACAGATGGGATGTCAGTCATCCTCAGGAACCCTGCAGTGGAACCCTCAGTCGGCTGCACAACCTGTATCCTAGGTCCACCCAAAATACAGACGCTGTCTCCTCCATCAATTTCCCCAATCCCGTGTAAGTTGTTCAATTACTTTATTATTGAATTCAGTAAAAACAATCAATACTCATGTTACCTATAATACTGGGACGATGCGGTGACAGTAACGATAACAGTACAGTAACAGTCAGTAATCGTATACACGGTGAACAATATCAGTAACAGTGAACAGTAACAGTAACCGTGTATACGATGAATAATGAGACTGTACAGGGTGTTACGGTCAAACAATTCTTTCCCAGTAACTTTCAGTAACATGAATTTATACGGTAACAGTCTAGACACCTCTAGTCAATATACAGTCTCATATACATAACCGTCTCAATATCTCATACTTGTACTAAATACAATACTAATGAATCTGCCAACTCCTAATTTCAATAGTCATCATGAACATCGAGTATCAATCCATATCGAGTAATCTGACACATTAAACTGTCGTTCCAATGTATCAATAATCAGTACTTAAACCTCTTATTCTATCAATCAACTCTGATCCCCAGCCTTCACCAATTCCCACTTCTATTAAGGTCAATCATAATATTCCAACACTCGGCAACATATCAGATACATGCATCTAAGTTCTATCAAGTCAAGTCAACACAACCAATATCTATTTCTCAAATCATGTTCGTCCATCTATATCCAATAACATAACCCAAAGGTAGAGTCTCTATCCAACAAGGTAGCTAAACGCAGCAGTCAGCCTAAGGTTAGTCGACTACAAGAGCTGAGCATGTCGACTAGGGTTAGGATTAGTCGACTAACAGGTGTGATAAGTCGACTATACAAGGGACAAGTCGACTAACTAGGAAGACAAGTCGACTAACAGGGAATGCAGGTCAGCAACAGAGACTACACAACTTCCAGGACATCCAACTAGTCGACTATAGGCTAGAGGTAAGTCGACTATACATGCTATTAGTCGACTACAAAAGGTGACAAGTCGACTAATGGTCGATTACAGTGGACAAACAGAGAGTCAATAATTATTCTAAAGGGAGTCTAGTCGACTACAAGACAATAGTTAGTCGACTAATAAGGGTATTAGTCGACTAACAGAGAGGGTAAGTCGACTAATGGAGCTGCAACCTGATACTGAAATGCACCATGACACATATCCACATTCTATCAAATGCACCCATACTCCTCTCATGCAATATCTACAACAATAACCCAACACCCACATACTAAACATAGGTTCTATCTTAATTAAATACACATGCATATTATCCTTATGTGTTCAAAACTGTAAGGAGGGAGGGGATAACAACTCACATCCGTGGTTCATAATCTCCACACACACATAATCATGTACACATGTGCACTACACATCAAATTACACCACATACACCATAATATCTATGATTACTCAATTAATTAAGGAGAGGGAGAAACACCACAAAGGCTGCCATGACGATCTCCGACGACGGGCTGCCGAGGGAAGCCATCCGCTGCTGGATTTGCAGTGGAGAGGGGATCCGGGTGGTGCTGGTGCGCTCGTTGTTGCTGTTGGAGGTTGTCCTCGCTGCTGGACTGCAGGAGAAGGATCGGCCTGCTGGTTGGCTGTCCGCGCGCAGGGGAGGAGGCCGGCTGATCTGGACTGCTGCTGGGCCAAGGGGGTGGCCTGATTTGCGCTTGCTGATGCTGTTGCGGCTGTTGGAGGGGCAGCAGCTCTGCCATTTGCTGCTGTAGGGCTGAAGTGCGGCAGGCCAGGGAAGAGCAAGGGAGTTTGGGCGCTGCTGCTCACAGGATGGAGAGGACAGGGTCTTGCGCCCTGCTGTTGCTGCGCGGTCGCTGGAGGAGAAGGGCGGCCAGGCTGCTGGCTGCTGCAAGGAAGTGCGGCAATACAAGGCAAGGGGAGGAGATGGGTGTGGCTGCAGGTTGTTGGATTTGAGGAGATTTTGAGGGGATTAGTTAGGATTAGGATTTGGTGGGGATTTAGATCAAGTAGTTAAGATTTAATTAGGATATAGGAGGATTCTTGGGAATTAGTTAGGATTAAAACTTGAAGAGTAATGGGTTGCGGGTTAACGGGTAGCGGGTTTGGGGCTGATCCAAACAGGTAAATGGGTAATGAATCCGGTATAGGATTAGAAGTGGGGAACAATACAAGGAAAGAAATGAAGGGAGAAGGAAATCTGCTTAGGAATAAGACACCTACAAAAATAAATAGTAATAATACTGGCAACACTTAAACACCACATCAGATAATTAATTAGTAACAATATGGATATTACTACAACGAGTAATATTATATCACATGATAAATAATACATGTACACATTTAAATACCAGTATATTTTTATTTAAATACCGTACTTAAAAATAGGGATATTACAGGAACACCCTCACCTCCCTTGGCGAAAAAGATCTATATTATGCGTGGAGCGACTCGGATGTTGGAAGTGACGCTTCCAACGTGTGCTACATGGTCCAAGGGGACAACCCCTTGAGGTAAACACCGAATCCGAGCTAGATGAAGATGTTGATATGTCTTATGATGAACTTACATCTTTTTGTCAACAACTTCTAGAAAAATATGACATGCTTAGAAAAGATAATAAAAATTTGAAAAAGAAATTTGATTGCATGTTAAATGAAAAAGATTCTTTGCAAGAAAAATTTGAAAATGTTTCAAAAGAAAATGAGAATTTGAAAAATGAAAATGTTTCCTTGCTTTCTAAATTAAATGATCTTCGTGAAGGAAACACTATTTTGAAAAATAAAATGTTTTGGTGGAAAAACAAAAGGAAGTTGCTTTTAATGAAAACACTTCTTTGAAAAGAAAAATGATTGAAAAAGAAAAAGAAAATGTTTCTAAAAATAAGAAAAATGATTCTATTTCTCATTATGCTTTACATGCTACCACTAATGAGATGAAAATTTTGAAAAATAAAATAAATTGTTTGAGCTCAACCTTGAGCACATGTGCATTTAACCATAAAAAATTGGAGTCCTTGTTTTCAAAGAAACAAACTCCACATGTTCATGCACACCATGCATTTTCACTTTTTGCACGTCATGATCACACACATACACATATGCATGCTAGAGTGTACAAATGTACACATTGTGGCCGCAAAGGCCATTTAGCAAAATTTTGTTTTGATAAGTTACATCATTTAAATTTTGCTAATAAGAAAAATGCTTGGGTGCCTTACAAAGCTAACCCTCAAGGACCCAAAAGAAAATGAGTACCAAAATCCCCACCTTTGTTTTTGATGTAGGTGAGGGCTCTCACACGACGTGAGAGAAATGGTGCCTTGATGGTGGATGCACATGGACATGATGAACACATTTTTAATGCATCGCTATCAAGGAGGTTTGGTGGGACAACCACCATGTTTTGGAGATTTGGAGCATAGTTCATTGGTTTGGTAACTATCTCTAAACTCTTAATTTATTTACATGCTCTTTCATACATAATATCTTTTAGCATGTTCATGTTTTATGTGTTTTTATGCTTCATGTGGTAAATGCTAGTCTAAATGTAGTTTTTGTCAAAACTTAGATTTATACGTATACAAGTAGTGAGCAACATTTGATTCATATACGTTTGCACTTCATCGTTCATTTGTACTCACTATATGCACACGTATAGCCTAGTTTTGATGATTTCCTCATTTACACTTGTTTTGCCTATTTTCATGTTTTACTTCATGTATATGTATTTTGTATTCAAATCTAACCAATATACATGTATACCCGTGAGTCTCTTACCTTCATGCAAATACTATTAATAGACTCTTTTTATGTTTGGGATATGTATGTATATTGTTAGTTTTGGATAAATCATACATATACCTAGAAGTTTGTTTTTAAGATGAGAAATGAATTTTCATAATTTTTGTTTTGATAAAATGATGTTTGGTTCGAGCTTCATTGATTATTTTCGTGAAAAATGCTATTTACATGATTTTTGAATACTCACACTTTATTTGTTTTGTCATGACCTTGTTTCATGAACATATTTTTGAGCTTTATCGATTTTGAGTGTCAATTCTTGTGTATTTGGTATGATTCATGAAAACATATGTTTTGATTTCATGTTTTGAAGGATCTTTAACTAGTTTTTTCAAAAATTGTCTTTAACTAGTTAATTATTCTTCATTGGGTAGTGGTTTTCACTATAAAATATTTTTCAAACCCTATTTTCGAAACCCCTTCCGACACCTTTTATGGGCGGATGGCTGGGCGAGTATGCCTTGTAAGCTTAATTGAAAATCATTTACCTTGAGCATATAAAGGGTGGTAGGTTATGAGTTATATACATGATTTACATTGTTATTTTCAATTGGTATCTCAATTGATATTCATTTTTGTATATACTAATATTTTGTTTTCTATATATGTATGCTCTAATTTTCAATTGGTATTATCATTCTCATACATATATATGATTTTCGTGTGCTTGCTTTACAATTGATTTACACTTTATAAGCACAAAGTTTATGCTAAGCTTAATTCAAATTTATTTTCAATTGGTATCTCAATTGACCTTCTAATAGGCTTATGCATAGTTTTTCAATTGGTATCAATATGCTTCAACTTCAAAATTGTTATAAATTTACAATTGATATCAATATGTTTTACCTATTTGAAAAGTTTAAAAAATTGTAATGTTTATTTACAATTGGTATCATTTTTAAGATATCTCAAAATTTGTTTTATTGAGAAAATTCAAATTTTGCAAATTAAAAATGTTTTGATTTGTATTGCCTATATGCAAGGGGAGCTTAACATCTCTTCTACATATAGATTCATGTTGAGTGTATCTTGTATTGAGGAGTTTGACAACTCTTCTTTATGTGATACACGTGTGTAGGGGAGCTTCACATCTCCTCTTATGCATTACAGATTATGTGTTATGTGAATTAGGGCTTGTCATCCCTTCTTCATATAATGCATATATGTAGGGAAGCTAACTTAGCGTCTTTCTCTTCATGAATTTATATCGCATATAACCTTTATTGATTTGTTTGACCCCTTTATTGATTCTATGTTTCGGACAAAAAGGGGGAGAAAATTTGATGATTTTGATTTTACTTTAACCCCTTTGTTGATGATTGACAAAAAGAGGGAGAAGTATTTGGTTTATATGCATGTTTTTTTTCTTTATTCATAAAGGGGGAATAAGATTATTTATGTTTATGCATATAAGTTTTGTATTGCAAATAGGAGAAAAAGGATTTGATTTGTTTTATGCTTGTTAGCAGGTTTATCTCCATATATTTGCATACATGTTTATGTGCTTCATTTCCATATCTTATTATTTTATGTTATGCATGAGTTAAGGGGGAGCTTCTTTGAAGCTTTACTTTAATCCATGCATATATAACTTCATGAGTTTTGTCATCATAAAAAAGGGGGAGATTGTTGGCCCAAAGGCCCATCACTCTAGTTTTGATGATGATCAACTCATGTAGTTATAGTACTAATGATCTTGTGTTTATTTAGTCTCAGATTTGTGATCAAGATCTTAGTAGGTGTGTAGCTTCAACAAAGGATTTAAAGTCAAGTTTGGAGCTTACACGGTTTGATCCAACGAGCTAGTGATCGAGTTTGGATCGTGTTTGGACCAAGTCAAGAAGATGAGAAGACTTCAAGTGAAGACTTCAAGAAGATGAAGACTTGTGTCTAGGTTTGTGTTTATAAGATTTGTTTTTAGATAAAATGTAAAGGATAGAATAGTTGGTGGATTGCTCAAGTATACCATATACACACACACACTCTTGATTAAGTTGAGTTTTGATAAAAGAATTTTTATTTTAGAAAAGACTTTTCATTTTGACAAAATACCATTTTTGTTTTGGTATTCAAAGTATATACAGTTTTGGTTAAATCGTATTTAGTGCTTAATGTCAAAAACATAGATATTTCACCATGTATGTGTAGTGGATCATATCCATACACCCTATGCTTTAAAAGAGTTTAAAATATCTTGTTTTTGTATTTGGAAGAGTTTTAGAAAAACAAATTTTACAAAAACTGTATTTTTCCTTAGAAGGTTGGTTTCTAGAAAATACCGTTTTTTGTTTTGAGCCATATTTTTCAAGTTACAAAAATAGTCCAAATTATTTGTAACATGCCTTGATTTTGTGCAAGCATGTTTGTTTATTAAAGTATATTGGTAAAACTATTTTTGTAGATTTTTTGTGAATTTATAGGATTTTATTGAGTCAAAAATACCAAGTTTTCAAATCCCTAAAATGTCAGTTCTGGCTTCAGCCGGTCGACCGCGGCTCTGAAGTCAGTCGACCGACGTGCACAGACGTGCACGCCAGCCTGTGCTGGAGGCCGGTCGACCGACCCCGGTCGACCGTCCAGAGAGCTTTGCTCTCTGGAAATGCCCCGGTCGACCGGGCCGGTCGACCGGCAGAGAGTCTGCTCTCTGTTCCAGAGGCTCGATCGACTGGCCGGTCGACCGCAGCCCCAACGGACGGATTTCTGACCGTTGGCGGTCGACCGGGCGGTCGACGGTAGCCCAGTTCTGGCCTATAACGGCTAGTTTTTGGAGACCTATAAATTGGGCCATTTGGGGGCTGTTTTCTACAAGATTTTTGGAGAGTTTTCAAGCCAGTTTTTCCTACTCTATTAAGAGGTTTTCTCCACAAAATTGAGAGCAAATATTTCCTATCAAAAGGAAGTTTTATCAAGAGTGTTTAAAAGAAAATTTCTTGAGTTTTTCCTCCACCATTTCAATCCTTGTTTTCTCACACAACACTTGAGCTATCCATTGCTATATCTACCTATAGGGATTTGTTGTGAGAAGATTTTAGGTGATCAAGAGTTGTGATCACCAAAGTTCATCTTTGTACTTTGAGGAGGCGGACGGTTGTGTTCGCGTTGTTTCGGGTTCTAGTGGGAACTCAGTGTTTCGGGTTCGTGTGCGAACTCTTTGTTTGAGGTGCGGCCTCGGCGGGCTAGTGAGCTCGCGGTGTGTACGGGACTAGAGAGTCCAAGGAGTTCAAGTGTGAACTCGCCTTATAGGTGTTGCGGCACCGAGTGATCCGGTGGGATCGTTATAGTGGAAATCCTTCATGGTGATGAAGGCGGGGATATAGAGCAAGTGTGCTCGAACCTCGAAACAAATCCCTTGTGTTTGCGATTGCTCGCTCTCTCTCCTTTGCTTGTCTTTATATCATGCATGCTATTCTTGTCTTTATCATTATATGCTTGATATATTGTGTGCTTATTGTTATATGCTTGGGGATTGTTTGCTAACACTTGTATTTAACCAAGAGAGCCAACGCGGCACCTCAACTCTTATTTAGAGGAATCTTGAGGAGTTAGTCCAGAGCCCTTCACGGGGAATTCGGCTACACTCTTGTGTTATACGTGGTGTTTAGTTTAAAAAGATTTAGTTTGCATTCATATAAGTTTTAATTTCGCATTATTGACCATAGATTAGCTTATCACCTATTCACCCCCCGTCTAGGTGATTTTACACCTATCTCTAGAATCATCCATAACTGCAGAAGCCAATATTGCAACCCTAATGAGGAGAAGAGGCTCTAGAAACAAGAGAGCCAGCCAATGTTAACCAAATCAACCCACCACCAATTCACAATCCGGTTTGTTCATACTGTCAGGCACCAGCCATGTCTTTGAAGAGTGCCCCATTTTCTATACCCATCAAGTGCCACCGGAACACCTGAACGCGGCCTACTCACGGCCGCCGCCTAATCCCTACCTCAAACATACAATCCAGGTTGGAGGAATCACCCAAATTTCTCCTGAGCCCAGAATAATCCTCCTAGGCCTAATTTCTCTAACAACTTTCTCCATCCAGTCCTCCACCAAATTTACCCAGCCCAGTTCCATCTTCCTCCTCTCAAAGTTCACCAATGGAAAAGAAATTCAGTAAGTTGGAGGAGAGCATGGAAGCTTTTATAAAGTCCCAAACAACTTTTATGCAAAATCAGGGACAAACGCTGAACAACCATTCATAGGCTATATCGAGATTGGAAATGCAGATGAGCCAAGCTAGCTCCCTAAGTGAAAGACCAAAGGGTACTTTACCTAGTCAGATGCTAGTTAACCCAAAAAACTCCAATCAAGCATATGAAATTCAGGATCCGTCGATCAATCAGTGCAATGATGTTCATACGTTTCGATCTGGAAAGAAGGTAGAGAACCAGGTCTACCAACAGAAAAATCCAGTCCATCCTGATCCTACCCCAGCCTCCACCTCTGCTAGTTCCTCCCAAACTGCTCCTCAAACATCTGACGAGGACAAAGCTGCTGAACAAATTCATAAGCCTGTAGCACTCTTTCCCAATAGGCTTAGGAAAAATAATAAGAATATGCACATGGAAAAGATGCTTGAGATGTTTAACCAGGTCAAACTGAATGTGCCTCTTCTTGACGCTATCCAACAAGTCCCAGCTTATGCCAAATTTCTTAAGGATATGTGTACGAAGAAGAGAAAGACAAATATGCCCAAGAAAGTGTTCTTGGCAACCAATATAAGCGAAATTCTGTCTGGTCCCATTCTGGTGAAATACAAGGATCCCGGTTGTCCCACAATTTCCTGCACCATACGACAAACAGAAATTAGCCGAGCACTCCTTGACCTGGGAGCAAGTATCAACTTGTTACCTCTCTCAGTATACAGCAACTTGGGTTGGGCGAGCTAAGCCCAACTCGAGTCACCATTCAGCTAGCTGACCGATCTGTGAAAATCCCGAAGGGAAAAATCACAGATGTCCTTATCCAGGTCAGGGATTTCATCTACCCTGTTGACTTCATTGTGCTTGAGACTCAATCTGTGTCCAATCTAAGGTCTCAAACTCCAGTCATCTTAGGGCGCTCATTCCTTACTACAGCCAATGTCATAATCAACTGTAGGAACGGGTCCATGCGATTGACTTTTGGAGACATGACGAAAGAAGTCAATGTCTTCAATCTTGGAAGACAACCCAGGGGTATCAATGACCAGACTTTTGAGGTCAATTCCATCGAAAATCTGAGCAGTGAGCATGAGGAAATCATGGAGATGGAAATAGAAGCAGAGTTTGATCTGGAGGCTGAGGATTTTAATCTAGATCAGATCGTAGATTCGGCAGTGGATTGGGTGTCCAGCCCAAGTGTACCTCATACGGGAATGAAAGTCCGGATATTACCTCCAATGAAGCAACACCTTCCCTAGAGCTAAAAGCCTTACCTGAACACCTCAAGTACGCCTAACTGGGCGGAAGAGAAACCCTGACAGTCATCATAGCATCCCACCTGACTGACCAACAGAGGGCAGCTTAATGTCTATTCTGAAAAGACATAGGGAAGCCATTGGGTGGACGATGAAGGATATCAAAGGGATAAGTTCAGCCATAGTGCAACATAGAATCCACTTAACTGATGAAGCAACCCCCAGGAGGGACCCACAACGCAGGCTTAACCCACTCATGCAAGAGGCAGTTAAAGCGAAAATTTTAAAACTACTAGAGAATGGGATCATTTATCCCATTTCTGATAGCCAATGGGTTAGCCCTGTTCATGCGGTCCCGAAGAAAGCTGGCTTTACGGTGGCTGAAAATGAGCACAAAGAGTTGGTACAAACAAGACTGCCTACCAAGGTTTGTGTTTGTATCGACTACAGGAAGTTGAATGCAGCTACCCGTAAGACCACTTCCCGCTGCCCTTCATCGACCAAATGCTTGAACGCCTAGCTAGACACGAGTACTATTGCTTCCTAGATGGGTACTCGGGATACAATCAAATCCCCATTGCTGCAGAAGACCAGGAAATGACCACGTTCACCTGCCCGTTCGGAACCTTTGCTTACCGACGTATGCCCTTTGGATTGTGCAATGCTCCTTTAACATTCCAACGGTGCATGCTTAGTCTTTTCTCTGACATGGTAGATGTTGACACTCTAAAAAAACAAGATTCCTAACTGGCCTGAACAATGTCTAACTTGTTGACATTTACAAAAGACAAGTGGCAGACAAGCTGACGACCAGTTCTTCACCTATCTCAAAAGGGACAAATCAGCAACTTGGACTCTACTGATCCGGCGAAGCAGACAGTAAACCAAGAAAAGCTCGTAGGGGACACTAAGTTAGCTTAATACTTAGCCCCGCATGAGCCCACAAGATGAGTCTCGTATGAGAAGCTGAAATTGCTTAGCATCGCAGAGAGTCCCCTCGCGAACTTCGCTGCAAAAGGTGCTTAGTTAACTCCGCAGGCGGTTCACTTCGCCTAAAATCCTATGCAACAGCGCATAAGGCTAATGGGTAGCTTCGTCACGAAAGTATCCAGCTCCGCTGAAAAGCTTTATTTTTAACTTCGCCAGACGCTTCCCCCAGCTCCGCTGCGAGCTCGACGAAGTAGCCCCGCTGCGGGTCTTTTATAGTCACCTTTAACCAATTAAATCTCCAAATGAGATTGAATCTATTCAAGGTCAAATCTAATCAGATCAAATCTGAGATCAAATTTGGCAGTTGTTTACCATAATCTCTTGACTCTCCTAAAGCAAGTAAGAAGATCAGGGGAGATCTTTCAGTTATTTGGAAAGAATCAAAGCAGATCAGGAGATCAACATTACCTGCTATTCCTAACTTTGCAAAAGCTGGTTCTAGCCTCGCGGTAAGGCTACTTTTTAGATTTAAACAGATTGACTCAATCTGTTTCCAGACTTTTAAGGGACAATTATACCCCTGCTCTCCCTATAAATAGCCCACCAGAGTATACGAAGACACGCACACGGAGAGAGAGAGGCTGAAAAGAGGAGAAGAGGACTAAATACAGAGATCTACTCTCTTACTTCCAAGAATTCAGAGAACTACTTCTCTAATCAGGGCGCTGATACCCTAATATCTTGCTTCCTCTCAAGGAATTTTCGGAACCAGGCGAGAAGGAATTCCCAAGTGGTGGCAGTTTGAGAAGTAACAAGAGAGTTTTACCAACCTTCTGTTCTCCGATTCCCCGAACCAGGCTAGAAGGGAATCCCATCAGGCAGCAGTCCGATTGTCTGATCGATCGCATCGTCAAAGGGATAAAGTGATCGCGCGCTGATCAGATTCCTACCGGTAAACTTTCCCAGAACTCCGAGGAGATCTACCCGTAATCTTTTTACTTCAAAGAATTACTTGTAATTTAGCTCCTCGACCCTTTTTTTTGTAAGTTTTCCCCTTTGGAAAATCAATGGAAAACAAGATGGCGACTCCGCTGGGGATTGAATTCTCCACTGTTGAGAATCAAGTGTCGCAATGCGACGAACAGACCTTCGGGTCTACTTCTGAATTCAAGGAAGCTGGTGTGGCCAGAGCCCCTCTGGCTAAATCTTCGAAGCAAGTCTCTGTGGAGACAGATAAGGCTCCCTGCGAGCCTACCACGGTCCTCTGGCGCAACAAGGAAGCAGGCCCCGATGCAAGGGTCAGAATTTTGAGCCTATTACCTTCGAAAACCTAGTCATTCATTTCGACCAAGGAAAATTTGAAGAACTCCTCTCTGGGGGTGGTCCAATGCTCCATGCACGAAAGCATAGAAAGGTCTCGATGGCCAAGGTTTCGGAGCAGAAACCGGAAGCAGAATCCTTCCAACTCCTCTCAGCCTCGTGTGTGGCTAGCCAGGTTCCCCGCGAACCTAAGTCTCCATTTCCAAAGCAGATTTGGAGGCCAAAGAAGAAAGCTCAGTATGAAGCTTCAGGAGTAGTTACGCCACAGGTTCGCCTGTCCCCGAAGACAAAGGCAAGATGCCTACCTGCTTCGTCGAGACTATCAGCAGTGAGGCTACAGCGGCGACCATACCTTCACCTAAATATGGAGCAATAACTCCTCGCACCAGCTTGGCTACTGATGGTGCGGCAAGCACTGTACCTCAGTGTACGTGTGAAGTTCCCGGCCGCCAGGCTAGGACTAGAGCACCCAACAGTGCTAACCACCTTCGCAGCAAGGTAGCAGACAAAGCAACACAGTGTGCTCCCCTCCCCACTTCCTCAAGCGCTAAGCTCGCTCTTCACAGCGAAGCTAAGGGATCGTTTCTAATTGTTGACAGGGGTGCTTACACAGCTTCAGCACCCAAGGGCGTTTCCAAAGCTTTTAGCCGCGAAGCTAGAGCTAAAGCATAACTTAGTGCTAATTACCTCTGCAGTAATGAAAAGAGCAGGACATCGCCCTATGCGCAATCCAACAGAGCCTCTGCGCTAAAATGCTTTAGCCTGACTGGGTCTGACTTGCGAGAATTCTTGACAAGCAAATGGAAGTCGGGACCTTTTCGACTTCTCCCTCCTGTTGTCAACAAGTGGGATGTCAGCTGGTGACAGTCCACTCAGTCCATTGCCGGTTAGGACCAATCCCCGCCACTCCTCCAGGCCGACGATCAGTTTTTGACCGACTGTCGATGCAAGCTCCAGTAAAACATCGCAAAAGGAGCATATCGCAAAATCTACCTTCTGCATCCGTTAACATGATCGGAAGGGGACGAGAGCTGCGTAGGGACAGACGAGCGTCGCATGCCACTTCCTCTAGTTCTCCAGATCTGGACTATAGTCCAGGCCTTGGTGAAGTCTTGGTACACAAAGAAGGTGTCTTTCTGAAACACCAGATCTAGGGTTGCAATACCCTATAGTTATGAACAGCCATCTTCCTCAACTGTAATAGCCTCACCAGAACCAATGAAAGAGTTAGTCTAATGGTCTGATGGGGAGGACGAAGACAGCGAGTATGCCTCTTCAGCGACAGTCAGCTCGGTACGAACGGATAGAGTGTCAGTGAATATGGCTGATAACGATAATGATGACCTTCGTCGACGGTTGGAAGCTCAAGAGCAAACTTCTAAGGCCCAACAAGAAGCCTTGGACAACATTCAACAGATGCTTGCTCAACTCCTCATTAACTGAAATAACAATGTAACTATGATGAGGAAGAACATCATAGCAATGAACAACCAAAGACTGAGAAGTCAAAGAAAAGTTCTTCTATAGATGCTGAAGTTCTTAAAAGCATCCAAGCTCAGCTTGCATCTCTAGCCCAGAGGGATGAACTAAAGAAAGTAGGGGTAGTCCGTCCTTACCCGCTGGAATGGGATTCAGTACCATACCCACCAAAGTTCAAACCACCAACGTTACATACGTATGATGGTAAGAGCTCGCCAAACCAGCATATCTACTATTTTTTTGGTCTCAGACCGGTAATGTTATAGACAATGAATCCATCATGGCCAGACTGTTCATTGGCACCTTGAAGGGGTAGCATTCGACTGGTTCTGAAGCCTTCCTCCGGGCTCTATCAATTCTTGGATCGACTTAGAAATTCGATTTCTTTCTCTTTTCTATGAGGATGATACCGAGGTGACCATGGACAAACTTCTCTCTACCGTATAGAAGAAGGGCAAATCTGTCCGTGACTACATTGAGCGGTTCAGAAACTTGTTTTTGATGTGCCCAGCAGTGATACCATTACCCATGCTCTTACATACGTGCAGGCATAACTTCTTAGACCAAGTGAAAATTCGCATGGAAGCTGTCAAAGCCCATACCTGGAAGGAACTAGTCGAACAAGCTGAAATAGCCGAAAAGTCGGCTAAGAAGTTCGAGCCATCCACCCCTAAAAGCAAATGGGGTACGAATAATAAAGGACGCGGTGACATGGCACAGTCTTCTCAAGCCAAAGGAAAAGAGACTATGTCCGTTGAATTGTCAGGGGATGTTCAATCGAAGGCCAAGAAGAGCGGCTTCAATAATCAGGAGTCTAAGTTTCCTCCGAAACAGTACTCCTTCAAAGACGAACATATGGTCACAATATTCCATCTACTCCACAAAGGGAATAAATTGAAGCTACCGGATGCTCGATGTCCTAATGAGTGGGGACGCACGAATGATCCCAACTATTTCCTCTTCCACAGGATGGTTCATCACCCTACTGATAAGTGCTTTGTCCTCAAGGACAGAATTCAAGGTTTAGTCGACACCGGAGTTCTGACTCTAAAATCAGAGCAAAAGAAAGTCACTGCAAACATGGTGACCCTCGAGTTCGGCAAAACCTCGAAAGTCACAGTTCCTGACGAGACCTTTCCGATCCCTGCGCCACGGCTGGAAGTAAAGCATCCTTCACCTAAAACTCAAGAAAGTAAGGGTCTTGTTCCCTTGACACTGGAGACAGGGAAAATCATGTGGATACACTCAGACCTTATCCAAGACGAACAATGGGATTCAAAGAAATCCAAATCGAAGGGCAAATCTTACAATGTTATCTCCATCCTGCCAGATGATGGCAATCTCACATCAGCTTCTCTCAGCGATTCCGAAGGAAAAAAGCATGCTTGCATGACGCAAGCTGATGTACCTCAGCCGATAGGTACTCGATCTGGAAAATCATACTTAAACAAGGAGAAGCAGAAAGAAGTCCGGTTTGATCATGTCCTGAAGAAGCTTTCAGGCCCAGGGCCTAACATGCCCTTTCGTTTTGATATATTGGCCCAGCTGGCTAATATCCCTACTCGTATCACCATACACGAGCTCCTTCATCTCTCGAAGGAGACAAGAGAAGCACTCAGAGATGCACTGGCGAATTCAGAATCATTCCTGACGTATATGCCAGAAGTCCCTAAAGATGACGCTCAGTCTTCTTACTCCAAATGTCACATGTGCAATCAAGGTACCTGCTATTACCTTCACAGCGGAGGATATGCTTCTCAAGGATAACAAGCACGATCGACCTTTGTACTATATCGGATACATCGGTTCGACATACATTGAAAGGGTACAGGTTGATCTGGGGTCTGCACTCAGTATCATCCTCAAAAGGCTCCTCTACTTCCTCGACATGCCACTATATAGGTTGTCCGCAACCACTACAACAATATACGATTTTAATGGAGGAAGTAGTCATCCGCTTGGGAAGATTTGACTTCGTTGCCGAATAGGGAGCCTGAAGTCAGAGGTGACGTGCTTTGTCATTGACGCTGACACGTTATATAACTTGTTGCTAGGACGACCGTGGATCCACGCCAACTAGATTGTCCTCTCCACTCTGCATCAGTGCTTTAAATATGTTGAAGATGATACAACAGTATGAACTGTCTTCACTGAGAAGCAACCATTCAAAGGGTGAAAAATTACTTTACTGACGCTCTCCTGTATCAAGAAATCGGTGAAACATCAAAAGAATCATTGCCGGATGATGATGATAGCGGCAATGAGGCAGATTCAGAGTCTGAAGCAGACATGCTAGCCCTTTTAATCAGTGAGCCGATTGTAGTATGTCTTAATAATCCCTAATGTAACACTCCTTCTGAAGATGAGGGCGAATGGGTAATTAATGATAATATTTCCTTTGATTATCCTGTGAGTGTTGAATCCGTTACGGATAGCTCTCTGCACATGCCTTTACATAAACCAAGTGCATCAAATACATCCATGGAATCCATAGAAGGATCCGTTTTAGTGGTTCCTCCATCCAAAGAGGGTCAATTACCAATAATATTCAGTAAAGCCTAACTGCGAAGGTCTACAGCCGCGGATTCAAGTTCAGACTCAGACACCCCACAACTTTTCTATTATGCGCGACTAGCGCACCGTATGATGAGGAAAATGGGATACAACCTGAAGCATGGGAAGGGCCTGAATTTCAAAAAAGGAAGACGTGATTTTCTGCGCAACTTCGTGCCAAGAGGGAAACCTACAAATTATTATGATAACACCCGCAGGGGTTTGGGATACATTACACCTACACCACCAGCAACAGTTCAGGCCAAGGATGATAAACCGATCTCATCACACTCTGCCTCTTCCTCCGAATGGGACTCAGACGTCAGTGTGGGAACATTGTTCAAAGAGCTTACTATTAATATGACTTCAAACAGCCAATTGGAGCCAGCGGAAGCTACTGATGAGGAACCATGGGCTCAGTAATTGGATCTCCAGTGGGAAAAGCGATTCAAACAGTATGAACCACCTACTGAAGACAAGATGATCCAGGTTAACTTGGGTAGTCGAGATCACCCTAAACCCATCTTCATAAGTGAAAGCTTATCACTTATGGAAAAAGAAGAATTGATAGTACTCGTAAAAGAGTATATACATGTATTTGCATGGAACTACGAAGAGATGCCCGGACTTGATCCACAAGTAACCATGCATCGTCTGAACATCAGACCTGACGCCAAGCCAGTCAAGCAGTAGCAACGCCAGTTTTGTCTGAACATTATGGAGGCTATTGAAGTCAAAATTCATAAGCTCATTGCATGCGGCTTCATTCGGGAGGAGCAGCATCCAGATTGGGTCGCTATTATTGTTCCTGTTCTCAAGAAGAATGGGAAGATACGGATCTGCATCGACTACCGTGATCTCAATACAGCCTGTCCTAAAGACGAATTCCCACTGCCCATCACCGATGTCATGATTGAAAATACTTGTGGATTCGAAAGGATGTCTTTCATAGACGGCTTTTCAAGGTACAATCAGATTAAGATGTATCCTGAGGACGAGAAGCATACTTCGTTCCGAATGCCATTGGGTGTATACTGCTATACCGTGATGCCCTTTGGGTTAAAGAACGCGGGAGCAACTTATCAACGGGCAATGAGTACAATTTTCCGCGATCATCTCCGTAAAATGGTAGAATGTTATGTCGACGACATTGCTGTCAAAAGTCGCGATAAGAATGACAATCTTCACGATTTGAGAATGATGTTCGACATAATACGGGCTTATCAGCTGAAAATGAATCCGATAAATCCTTCTTAGGGGTTTCGAGTGGCAAATTCTTTGGATTTATTGTTACATCAAAAGGAATTCATCTTGACCCGGACAAAGTCAAAGCCATTCAGAACATGCATCCACTTAAGAATCTCAAAGAACTTAGAGGCCTGCAAGGTAGACTGGCTTATATCAGGAGATTCATCGTAAATCTCTCGTATCGCTGTCAACCGTTCACCTGACTCATGAAAAAGGGTGTTTTTTTTTGTATGCGATCAAGCTTGTCAAGAAGCTTATGAAGATATCGAAAGATATCTTACAAACCTCCAGTCTTAGTAGCTCCCACATCAGGAAAACCGTTCCTACTTTATGTGAAAGCTATGGACCATTCTCTCGGTGCTCTGCTTGCTCAAAAAGACGACAATGGGCACGAACAAGCCATTTATTATCTGAGCAGAACTCTTATAGGGGCGGAATCTCGCTATAATCCTATTGAGAAGGAATGCTTAGCTCTTATCTTTGCCGTTCAGAAGACACGACATTATTTGGTCAGCCAAACCATACATGTCATTTCCAGAGTGAATCCTTTGCGTCTTCTCATGACGAAATCAGGATCATTAAATTCAAGATTAGCTAAGTGGGCGCTTCTTTTGTCTCAGTACGACATGCTCTTTGTCCCTCAGAAGGCGGTTAAAGGCCAGGCACTTGCAGAGTTCTTGGCTGCTCATCCAATCCGGAAAGCTCAAAACTTCATGAAGACATTCCAGATGAGGTCTTTGAATCTAATATAACTTCAGAGGATGAAGTTTGGCAGATGTTCTTCGATGGAGCATCACGAATAGGCCCTAAAGGTAAGATCATTGCTGGTGTGGGGTTGTGTTTATCTCTCCACAAAATTATATCCTTCCTAGAGCATTTTCTCTGACGGAATTATGCTCCAATAATGTGGCAAAATACAATGCTCTTCTTATTGGCTTTCAGCTCGCTCATGAAATGGGGGTACGCTACCTTCAAGCTTATGGCGATTCAAAACTGATTATCAATCAGGTTAAAGGCGAATATGAGGTCCGTCACGAAGATTTGGTACCTTATTATCACGCAGTCATCGAAATGACTAATCCGTTTGATGGCTTTTACATCGGGTACATATCTCGATCTCAGATTACCAAGGCGGATGCTCTGGCTGCATTAGCAACAACGCTAGCCTTACCAGTCGACACCGAGTATCACCTTACAGTGGCGCTCGACACCTTGTTTGCTCTAAACATATAAAGAGAAACAGAGAGGTCTATAATATCTCGATGGATCTTGAACAGAGAGATTAGCGATTTCCCTTCATCGACTATGCTTTACATGGGGCCGAACAACCCCAAAGAAGTGGCATCTATCAGACGAAGGTCTCTCCGTTTTTACTATGATCCAACTCTGAAGACACTTTACCGTCGCTCATATGACGTATCCTCCTCTGTTGCCTTTCTAATTCAGAAGCACAAGAAGTGCTTAAAGAAGTGCCCGACGGCATATGCGAAGCTCATCAGCCAGGTCCAAAACTTAAAGATAGATTGCATAGGCTTGGATATTATTGGCCAACCATGATAGCCGATGCCATCCAATATGCACGAAGGTGTAAAGCCTGCCAAATTCATGCAGACTTCATACATCAGCCCTCAGAGTTGCTCCATCCAACCATTGCTTCATGGCCATTTGAAGCGTGGGGATAGATGTCGTAGGACCTATTAGCCCTTCTTCGACAAAAGGACACCAGTTTATCCTAGCGATAAACGATTACTTTTCAAAGTGGGCAGAAGCCATAACACTGGTTAAAGTTAAAACTTCTAACGTGGTTAATTTCATCAAACACCATGTCATCCATCGATTTGGTGTCCCTAGGCGGATCATCCATGATAACGGTCCCCAATTCGTGAGTCAGGTGTTCTACCAGTTTTGCGATAAATACCGAATTCAGAATGTGGCATCAACTGCTTATAATCCTGCCGCTAATGGCTTGGCGGAAGCATTCAACAAGACAATCATTAAGCTACTCATAAATTTTGTTTCCTCAAATAAGCGAGATTGAAATGAGAAGCTTAGTGAATGTCTTTGGGCCTACCGAACCACGGTTCGGACCCCCACAGACAATACGCCTTTTTCCTGGTGTACGGATGCGAAGCGGTCATACCATTAGAAATTCAGATGACATCATTGCGAGTCGCTTTAATGACTAAGATGACAAGAGAGACATGATCGGTTGCGTCTTCAAGAGCTCGAAGCCCTAGTTGAGAAGCGGTTACAAGCTCAGCAACACAATGAGTTGTATCAAGCCCGTATCTCAAAAGCCTTCAATAAAAAGGTCAAGCAAAAAGTCTTCCAGAAGGAGATTTGGTTTTAGCCGTCAGACGACCGATGATCATGACGCACAAAACAAAAGGCAAATTTCAGCCCAAATGGGAAAGACCGTTTGTAATAGAAACAGTCTATTCAAATGGGCATATCGCCTTATGACTTCAGATGGTGATTTACTCATGATGCCGATCAACGGCAAGTTCTTAAAGAAGTATTATCCTTGATAGGATCCTTCTCATAATCAAGTTAATATTACACCTCTGATCAAGACCTTCAAATCAAGATATACAGAAGGAGCGCTCCTCTCTTTTTCTAAACTAGATCATACGACCGTAACCAGTATAGAGCTGATCGTACACTGGTTGTCTCAAAGAAGAATCAAGGTTACAAATATAGTAACCAAATAATCCAACACCTCTAACGGTTAAGGATAGAGGAAGATGTTGGCCTTTAATCCCAACATAAGTCCTCGACAACTCATCATGCTGAGAGGAATAGCATGGCTAGCCCGACTCAAACGGTAGTTGGTAAAGGCGTACCAAATTTGTTGACAGCTGAGATTTGCTAAAAATCCTAAAGAGCCTGTCCCCATTTGATTCCGCAGTTAAGGATAGAGGAAAATGTTGGCCTTTAAGCCCAACATGAGTCCTTGACAACTCATCATGCTGAGGGGAATAGCATGGCTAGCCTGACTCAAACGGTAGTTGGCAAAGGCATATCAAACCCGTTGACGGCTGTGGATTTGCTAAAAATCCTAAAGGACCTGTTCCCATTTGATTTTCTCTCAAAAATCACTTACCAATTCCCATCCATGGAATGGTAAGACCATATATAAAGGTATTCATCTCCCTTGTAAGATGATGAGTCTAACCTATCATGTTAACACTAAACTCTGGTAGCAAGACTATAATTTACTCTCCAACGGATAAAAGCCAATATCCCCAGTGAATAAACCCCGCTTGTCATTCTCTTCAACAGAACGACAGTGCACTCAAATTACTGTTATGTTCAAGCACCTCTAACAGTAAATGAATCCTTGTCAAGTTACATCACACCTCTGACAAATTGCTTTACAAATCCCCACAGAGTTCTTTTTGTCACGTTAACGATCACCTTTAACATGTAATCTCTTATGGGATTCATTCCCTAACTCCGCAGTGGGTTTCTAATAATCAGTCCTCAGTAGACTTTTCTGGTTGTCACGTTAACAATATACCTCTGACAATTTCTTCCAAATATCATCCGAAGGAGATATTAAAATTCTCATGGAGTTAATAATCAAGTCTGATTTCCCCCTGTGGAATTATTTCTTTGTCGTCATGCCCAGTTCGTCACCTCTGAATGACAAAATTTTGAGCTTGGTGGCTTCTCAATCGGTTATGTCCTTGTTACCTCTGAACCGACAGATAGCCAAGTCTCATCTTTTAGTTTAGTATGGACTATTTCTTTGTCATCATGTCCAGTTTGTCACCTCTGAATGACAAAATTTTGAGCTTGGGGGCTTCTCAATCGGTTACGTCCTTGTTACCTCTGAACCGACAGACAGCCAAGTCTCATCTTTCAGTCCAGTAGGAACTATTTCTTTGTCATCATGTCCAGTTCGTCACCTCTGAATGACAAAATTTTGAGCTTGGTGGCTTCTCAATCGGTTATGTCTTTGCTACCTCTGAACCGACAATAGTCATGTCTCATCTTTCAGTCTAGTAGGGACTATTTCTTTGTCATCATGTCCAATTCATCACCTCTGAATGACAAAATTTTAAGCTTGGTGACTTCTCAATCAGTTACGTACCTGCATCCTCTGAACCGACAGATAACCATGTCTCATCTTTAAGTCCAGTAGGGACTATTTCTTTGTCATCTTGTTCAGTTCGTCACCACTGAATGACAAATTTTGAGCTTGGTGGCTTCTCAATCGGTTATGTCTTTGCTACCTCTGAACTGATAGATAGTCAAGTCTCATCTTTCAGTTCAGTAGGGACTATTTCTTTGTTATCATGTCCAATTCATCACCTCTGAATGACAAAATTTTAAGCTTGGTGGCTTCTCAATCAGTTACGTACCTGCGACCTCTGAACCGACAGATAGCCAAGTCTCATCTTTAAGTCCAGTATGGACTATTTCTTTGTCATCATGTCCAGTTCGTCACCATTGAATAACAAAATTTTGAGCTTGGTGGCTTCTCAATCGGTTTACGTCATCGTGACCTCTGAACCGACAGATAGCCAAGTCTCATCTTTCAGTCCAGTAGGGACTATTTCTTTGTCATCATGTCCACTTCGTCACCTCTGAATGACAAATTTACGAGCTTGGTGGCTTCTCAATCGGTTACATCCTTGTTACCTCTGAACTGACAGATAGCCAAGTCTCATCTTTCAATCCAGTAGGGACTATTCTTTTGTCATCATGTCCAGTTCGTCACCTCTGAATGACAAAATTTTGAGCTTGGTGGCTTCTCAATCGGTTATGTCCTTACTACCTCTGAACCAACAGATAGCCAAGTCTCATCTTTCAGTCCAGTAAGGACTATTTCTTTGTCATCATGTCCAGTTCGTCACCTCTAAATGACAAATTTTGAGTTTGGTGGCTTCTCAATCAGTTACGTCATCGCGACCTCTGAACCGACAGATAGCCAAGTCTCGTCTTTCAGTCCAGTAAGGACTATTTCTTTGTCATCATGTCCAGTTCGTCATCTGAATGACAAATTTTGAGCTTGGTGGCTTCTCAATCGGTTACGTCATCACGACCTCTGAACCGACAGATAGCCAAGTCTCGTCTTTCAGTCCAGTAGGGACTCTTTCTTTATCATCATGTCCAGTTTGTCACCTCTGAATTACAAATTTGGAGCTTGGTGGCTTCTCAATCAGTTACGTCATCGCGACCTCTGAACAGACAGATAACCAAGTCTCATCTTTCAGTCCAGTAGGGACTATTTCTTTATCATCATGTCCAGTTCGTCACCTCTGAATGACAAATTTTGAGCTTTGTGGCTTCTCAATCGGTTACGTTATCGCGACGTCTGAACCGTCAGACAGCCAAGTCTCATCTTTCAGTCCATAGGGACTATTTCTTTGTCATCATGTCCAGTTCGTCACCTCTGAATGACAAATTTTGAGTTTGGTGGCTTCTCAATCGTTACGTCATCACGACCTCTGAACTGAAAGATAGCCAAGTCTCGTCTTTCAGTCCAGTAAGGACTATTTCTTTGTCATCATGTCCAGTTTGTCACCTCTGAATGACAAATTTTGAGCTTGGTAGCTTCTCAGTCGGTTACGTCATTGTAACCTCTGAACCGACAGATAGCCAAGTCTCACCTTTTAGTCCAGTAAGGATATTTTTTTGTCATCATGTCCAGTTCGTCACCTCTGAATGACAAATTTTGAGCTTGGTGGCTTCTCAATCGGTTACGTCATTGCGACCTCTAAACCGAAAGATAGCCAAGTCTCATCTTTCAGTCCAGTAGGGACTATTTCTTTGTCATCATGTCCAGTTCGTCACCTCTGAATGACAAATTTCGAGCTTGGTGGCTTCAATCGCTTACGTCATTGCGACCGCTGAACTGACAGATAGCCAAGTCTCATCTTTCAGTCCATAGGGACTATTTTTTTTTCATCATATCCAGTTCGTCACCTCTGAATGACAAATTTTGAGCTTGGTGGCTTCTCAGTCGGTTACGTCAGCGCGACCTCTGAACTGATAGATAGCCAAGTCTCGTCTTTCAGTCCAGTAAGGACAATTTCTTTGTCATCATGTCCAGTTCGTCACCTTTGAATGACAAATTTTGAGCTTGGTGGCTTCTCAATTGGTTACGTCATCTCGACCTTTGAACCGAAAGATGCCAAGTTTCATCTTTCAATCCTGTAAGGATTATTTCTTTATTATCATGTCCAGTTCGTCACCTCTGAATGATAAATTTTGAGCTTGGTGGCTTCTTAATCGGTTACGTCATCGCGACCTCTGAACAGACAGATAGCCAAGTCTCGTCTTTCAGTCCAGTAAGGACTATTTCTTTGTCATCATGTCCGGTTCGTCACATCTGAATGACAAATTTTGAGCTTGGTGGCTTCTCAATCGGTTACGTCATCGCGACCTCTGAACCAACAGATAGCCAAGTCTCGTCTTTCAATCCAGTAAGGACTATTTCTTTGTCATAATGTCCAGTTCGTCACCTCTGAATGACAAATTTTGAGCTTAGTGGCTTCTCAATCGGTTACGTCATCGCGACAGATAGCCAAGTCTCGTCTTTCAGTCCAATAAGGACTATTTCTTTGTCATCATGTCCAGTTCGTCACCTCTGAATGACAAATTTTGAGCTTGGTGGCTTCTCAATCAGTTACGTCATTGCGACCTCTGAACAGACAGATAGCCAAGTCTCATCTTTCAGTCCAGTAGGGCTATTTCTTTGTTATCATGTCCAGTTCGTTACCTCTGAATGACAAATTTCGAGCTTGGTGGCTTCTCAATCGGTTACGTCATCGCGATCTCTGAACTGACAGATAGCCAAGTCTCATCTTTCAGTCCAGTAGGGACTATTTCTTTGTCATCTGTCCAGTTCGTCACCTCTAAATGACAAATTTCGAACTTGGTGGCTTCTCAATCGATTACGTCATCGCGACCTCTGAACCGACAGATAGCCAAGTCTCGTCTTTCAGTCCAGTAAGGACTATTTCTTTATCATCATGTCCAGTTCGTCACCTTTGAATGACAAATTTTGAGCTTGGTGGCTTCTCAATTGGTTACGTCATCTCGTCCTTTGAACCGAAGATGCCAAGTTCATCTTTCAGTCCTGTAAGGATTATTTCTTTATTATCATGTCCAGTTCGTCACCTCTGAATGATAATTTTGAGCTTGGTGGCTTCTTAATCGGTTACGTCATCGCGACCTCTGAACAGACAGATAGCCAAGTCTCGTCTTTCAGTCCAGTAAGGACTATTTCTTTGTCATCATGTCCGGTTCGTCACATCTGAATGACAATTTTGAGCTTGGTGGCTTCTCAATCGGTTACGTCATCGCGACCTCTAACCAAAGAAAAGCCAAGTCTCGTCTTTCAATCCAGTAGGACTATTTCTTTGTCATAATGTCCAGTTCGTCACCTCTGAATGACAATTTTGAGCTTAGTGGCTTCTCATCGGTTACGTCATCGCGACGATAGCCAAGTCTCGTCTTTCAGTCCAATAAGGACTATTTCTTTGTCATCATGTCCGTTCGTCACCTCTGAATGACAAATTTTGAGCTTGGTGGCTTCTCAATCAGTTACGTCATTGCGACCTCTGAACAGACAGATAGCCAATCTCATCTTTCAGTCCAGTAGGGACTATTTCTTTGTTATCATGTCCAGTTCGTTACCTCTGAATGACAAATTTCGAGCTTGGTGGCTTCTCAATCGGTTACGTCATCGCGATCTCTGAACTGACAGATAGCCAAGTCTCATCTTTCAGTCCAGTAGGGACTATTTCTTTGTCATCTGTCCAGTTCGTCACCTCTAAATGACAAATTTCGAGCTTGGTGGCTTCTCAATCGATTACGTCATCGCGACCTCTGAACCGACAGATAGCCAAGTCTCGTCTTTCAGTCCAGTAAGGACTATTTCTTTATCATTATGTCCAGTTCGTCACCTCTGAATGACAAATTTGGAGCTTGATTAGTACACAATATTGCATATTTTACATCACAACTCCCATGCATAATACAAATAAATAAGTGATTTTTAATCCTCTTCTCTACTTATTTGCAGGTATATACTTAAGGAGAGTTAGTCAATTAATTACCTTAATTACCACTAATTAAGGTGATTAATTAAAAGATTAAAGATAAAGCCAAATCAAATCCAGATCTAGAGAGATCCGCGCAACAAACTCAGAATCCAAGTGGTCCACGTGGATAACCACTTCCCAACTAACCTGTACCAGAAAGATCTGGACCAACGGCCCAGATCTTGCCGCGGGAACGCAAGTGGGGCGCGGCAATCTAGGGCCGTTAGATCCCCGGATTTTGTGGCAACGAACTCCTCTCCAGAAGCTTCTTCAATCTGCTATAATACCTCACTTGGACCTGCGAGCTGGACTGATCAGAGAGAGAGGAGATTAGTTCATTAGTTGTAATTTTCATGTATTTTCTCTAGGTTTATTTCTTGTAGATCCCTCTTCTTCTCTATCCCTAGATTTCATTACAAAAGAGAGTGATTGTGAGGGAGAGAGCTTGTAATGATCAATGGTGACAATTGAAGCTATGCAAGGATTGATCCATCCTCCATTCCTCTACTTGAGTTTGATTCTAGTTTCTTGCTTTCTTTACATGCTTTCTACTTGCTTTCTTTATTTCATGCAATTTACTTCATGCTTTGTTTAGTTCTTTAATGGCTTCTTGTAGCTAGATTTTCATTCCATGTACTAGCTAACCACTAGCTTAGCCTCTTAACTACTCATGGGTGATTGCTTTTGTTAATCTTGCAAGTGTATGATCTTCTCTTCTCCGACGGTTAAACCACCGTCTTGCAAATGAGAAAGTAATTAGGTCAACACGCTAGACGAATCCATAGCCAACGGAGTGACAACGTTAGGCAAGCTTTCATTATCAAGGAGTTTGGTAAGTCTTGGCAAGCTAGCAAGGTAAGCTAGTTATGGATTGGTTTCTTTAAGTTTCTTGTTCTTTTCTTGTGAATACCACATCCACACCACTTCTTGATTTCTTTTCCACTTCCACAATGAACATATCCATCCTCTTTGGTTTCTTTTGTATTTGCTTCACTAAGTTTATGATCAAGAGAAGGATACTAGTTTGTTCACTTCACTACCATACGTGTAAAGCTTCCATCGCTAGCTCTTCCCGTGGATTCGACCCGTTGAGCCAACGCTATAACGGTAGTATCGTGGGTATATTAAGCACATTAAGCATTTCAATTGATTCATAGATAATACATATTTTGAGTGCTACTTCCAACACGATCAATTTTTGGCGCCGTTGCCGGGGAGAGCGACGTATTTTTTTTGGTTTAAAGTGAAGTACTAACTATTCTTCTTCTCTGTTGCAGGTTTCAGGAGAGAAAACAGGAAATTCTTTACTGGCAGTAACATCTAAGTGAACCTGGCCCTCTGCTCAAGAAAGCAGAGGCCAGGATTCTTTAATTGTGCCGCGATCCACAAGAATAGCCGCGGGAACGCGGCAGTCCTGAGCTCAATTCTCACCAAATTTCTGCAGAGCCTCTGGTTCTGCAAAATACTGCTGTTCTATACTTGAAATCCTGTGTTGTTCACTGTACTCCTGCTTAATTAATATAACAGTAAAAATTGGGTGATAATTGTTAAAAATTGTTTAGACACTTGCATTTTAGGCACGTGTCTCTTCATTCTTTACTTTACTGTTGAAGAGTGCTGGAGGCAAGGTACGTGTTTACATTGCATAATAGACTAGGACAAACTCTTGCTTGATTTTCTGCTTAGAGTGAATCTTGGTTATTTTTCTTGTACACTTGCACAATTCAATTCTAAGGGCATACCCGTAAATAAGATAAGGTGGGGGAGGTCATTACCCTTTCCTTAGCCCGAAAACCATAACCCAAGCACTCACTAACCAAGCCCTAATTTAATAAAAAAGTAGACGTTGGCCCTAGGGACATCTCGGACTCACTTAGGAGATTATCCTAAGGGGGAAAAGTGTTGGAATTTAACTCTTGCAAAATCGGTGTCTAGAAAGGGGTTGAGGCGAAAGCCCGAAGGTTGCTGGTTACTTAATTAAGGACGTCTCCGGACGGAAAACTCCCACCAACCTTACCCTTCCCTGGCTGATTAGCTTGTGGTTAGAGTCTACACTGAACCTCCTGTGGACGATCTATTGTTAGGAGTCGTCTAGGTCTAAGTCTACCCTAACTTAGGTAGAATTTTTCTTTTCTTCTTTTGTTTGTTTGTTTGTTTGTTGTTTGTTTGTGATTGTGTGATATGGCTTACAATTACAATTCTTTCCATCATAATCCTTATGTCACACACACACCATATTCAGATAATTCCAACCCGGTGTTTTTATAATGCACCAACCACATACACCGGGTTGGCCTTATCCGAATCACTACGACCCATACCCCCCATCTAACAATTATCATGTCCAAAATAATTTCAACTCTTTACCGAGTAATTGGGGATTCCAGTACCCAGTCAAATTATCAAAATCCTTGTCCACCATATTCCCTTGTCCACCATATTCATTTCCTGAGTCCACTTCATATACTCCTTTTTCTGAACCTCCCTTTGAAGAAAATCTGAGTTGCAAAGGAGTATAGAAGCCAATTTACTGAGAGTTGAGCAACAACTTCAAAAGCCATTTGTCTCTCCAATTCCACCATATTCTCAAGAATCTTACTCAGTTCCACCTTTTCATAATGAACAACCATTTGCTTGTGAACCGAGTAAAGATTTCTTGTGTGAGTCAACTTTTCCATCATCACACACTTTTGACTCACACTTCCAAGACAACACTTCCTCTTTCCATCAAAACAATGAAATCATCGATTATGGAAAGATGCTAGAAGACATGACCCATGCTCAAAATGCTAGGAATCGTGACATAGAATTGATGATCCAAACTCTTCATTCTCATCCTCTTTCTAATGTCACTAGCCACTCTAAATCCAAAGAGTCATGTAGTCTTGGAAATCCAGATTCAATTTCAGCAAGTTTTTCTTTCCAAACTTGAACTTGTCCAAAATTCAGATACAATTGACATTTTGGCAAGTTTTCATCTCCTAAAAATAAACTTGTCCACACTTCAGAACCACTTGACATTTTTGCAAGTTTTCCTTTTCCTGAAATTGAACTGGAACATGATTTTGATCCTGAACTTTCACTTGATGATTCCAATTTACTTCTGATTCATCATGACTTCCATATCCTTACCTGATTTCAATCCATTTCCAAAGTCGAATTGGATCCATTTCCTATCCATTGTGAAAATGAATCACCAATCTTTTATGATGATCACATAGAACTTGGCCAATTCCATACTTCTGAAAGTCCTATCGATAAATTGGCAAGTTCTCCACATTTAATTGAACTACATGAGGAATGTGATCTTGAACCCCAACTTTGTGATTCAATCCATTTTCCTGATTCCATAATGACTCCGGTATCTTACCTCACTTTAATTCTTTCCCGGAGTCAATTTTGGATCCTTTCACAATTCACAATGAAAGTGAATCATCCATCTTTGAGGATCATGTTGAACTTGCCAATTTTACACTTCCGAAGATAACATTGACATTCTGGCAAGTTCTCCATCTTGTGGAATTGAACTCAAATGTGACCTTGATTTTCTCAATCTCTTTACTTCTGAAACTGATTGTACAATTCTTAAGGAAGATGTTTGACTTAAGTTTTGAAGAATTGTACGGTGATGAGCTTGAATTTCTTAAAATTGGAAGTAAAGAGATATCACTTTTAGAAAGTCACTTCCATCGTTGAACTCTGATTGTGGACTTGAGTTTTCATTTCTTGACTTGACACAATTTCTGACTTCACTTCGACTCCTGAACCATCACTTGATTTAAATATATCCTGAGTCGGTGTTACTTTCCGAGTCAAGTCAACTGTTCTATCATTTCATTCACCATTCTGGGACAAGGATTTTGATGAAACATGATTCTGAAATTATTAGGAAAATCTTGAAATTAGATGGGGTTATGTACATAATTAAGAGCACACACGCATGCATCATTTTCATGGTCATATTTTTGTGATTTTTGGTAGGTTTTTGAAGCCCCAACGCCAAGATGATTGGGCCATGTTCCGTGGACCCAGTCCGACCACCCCCAGAACCACCTCCTTATTAATTTTTTTTTTTACTAACATAGGATTCACTAACATAAATTTAGGAAATACTAATAATAATAAAAAAAAAAACAAGAAATAAATAAAGGAGGATTTTCATGTTTAAAAAGAGTCCCCATTTTCAATTCTACATCTTTCTAAATTCCTAGGAATCCCATATTTTCAAAATTCAAATTCTTTCCATCTTTTAAATTCCTAGATTCCTAAAATTCTTAGGATTCCTCAAATTCCATCTTTCAAAGCATTCCTAAATTTGAGGTCTTTCCAATTCCTAGGAGTCAAAGATTCTTTTCATAAATCCCTAGGTAAATTTGTTTTTGACCTAGGGATAATTTAGGGACTCTCAAATTCCTTTTCTCCTATAAAATACCCTCCCACATTTTTCTCTCTCCCCGAGAAACACATCAGATCCCTAATTTCCTCTCAAAACCTCAGCTCTACAAATTTTCCCTTCTCCTGCTTCCTTCAGATGGCCGCGGATCCACAAGCCTAGCCGCGCAAACGCGGCTCTTCTGTAGACTCCAGTGCCCAGAAAAATTTCCCACCAGTCGATTTCAAGTGCTTCTTCCAGATCTGGTGTCACAATTTCTTCCAGAGTTCTCTGCATCCACAACAGAGATCGTTTTCTTCCCCCCACGTAATCGGGGGTGGTTCGATATTCTAATCTCTACTCTTTACTGCTTTAATCTTCAATCTCTGTTATGGCACCACAAATTTTTCCTGAAAAGACTTTGGGCGGATTTTGATTGATAATAATGGGTATGGACATGTATTTTTAGAACGAATAAGGGCTAGGAATTGGTACAATTTGATTTATGATAATTCTGAGACCGGAGTCATTCTATTGTCCTGAGTTGGTGCAGATGTTTTAACACTCACCTAGATCAAGCCTCGGTAGATTCACAAGCTTACCAATTCACTGTCCACATGCCTAATGGTGATTTCATTGTCACGCTTCCTCTTATTGGGAAGTCACTCATGTCCCGACCACCCACACCATAGCGAGCCCCTCCTTTAATTGACTATATGACTGTTATGGAGTTCGCTGCACGGAGCAGGATCGTGGGCTAAAGGCTAGCACCACATTTAGGAATGTTTCATTGCATAGGACAGTTTGGATCCTACGCAATATTTTAGGGCTAGACCATACCACGACATTTAACAGGCCTGTGCTACAGATTATACATGACTTGATGACTAGACAACGCACGGTCTGTTTAAACAAGGTTATCTTCCATGCACTAATTGTCAACTCTTCCCGAACACGAGGTGCCAAATACACACACCCCATCCTGATTACACGTCTGTGTAGGACCTTCCTACCAGATGATGTATTTGATTCATTTGATAGAGTGTTTGCTGCACCAGAGAGACCGACCAGTGCATACACTAGTTGTTTACACCACTCTGGACACCTACTGTCCAGCCAGAAAATGTGCCTGTAGTGTCCTCATCTTCGGAGAGTTATGATGCGGAGGATGAACCCGAATTTTGGAGGCAGAAACCCCTGTATAGACATGCTTTCATGTCTACCTTATGAAAGGCATGAAGAAAATATTTAGAGGGCAAGTAGGCTGAGAAAGAAGGTAGAGGAGCATCTTCCAGGTTGAGGAGCAATCCTCTAGGCTAGATACTATTGAGGCGACATTGAGGAGGACACAATCAGCTGGGCCCGACCACCACCGGTTCCAAATCGAGGAAGGAGGGGAGTGACTTTTCACCTTTTACCTGTTTCATGCATTCTTTTATCTTGCATACATCGAGGACGATGCATGAGATAGGTGGGGGGGTAGATACTAACTTAGGATTTTT
>JAVJIF010030801.1:0-43488 GCA_038442645.1 Agave tequilana | reverse complement strand
TGAAAAAGACTTTGGGCGGATTTTGATTGATAATAATGGGTATGGACATGTATTTTAGAACGAATAAGGGCTAGGAATTGGTACAATTTGATTTATGATAATTCTGAGACCGAGTCATTCTATTGTCCTGAGTTGGTGAAGATGTTTTACACTCACCTAGATCAAGCCTCGGTAGATTCACAAGCTTACCAATTCACTGTCCACATGCCTAATGATGATTTCATTGTCACGCTTCCTCTTATTGAGGAAGTCACTCATGTCCCGACCAACCCCACCATATAGCGAGCCCCTCCCTTTAATTGACTATATGACTGTTATGGGAGTTCGCTGCACGGAGCAGGATCGTGGGCTAAAGGCTAGCACCACGTTTAGAAATGTTCATTGCATAGGACGTTGGATCCTACGCAATATTTTAGGGCTAGACCATACCACAACTTTAACAGGCCTGTGCTACAGATTATACATGACTTGATGACTAGACACGCACGGTCTGTTTAAAACAAGGTTATCTTCCATGCACTAATTGTCAACTCTTCCCGAACAAGAGGTGCCAAATACACACACCCCATCCTGATTACACGTCTGTGTAGGACCTTCCTACCAGATGATGTATTTGATTCATTTGATAGAGTGTTTGCTGCACCAGAGAGACCGACCAGTGCATACACTAGTTGTTTACACGCACTCTGGACACCTACTGTCCAGCCAGAAATGTGCCTGTAGTGTCCTCATCTTCGGAGAGTTATGATGCGGAGGATGAACCCGAATTTTGGAGGCAGGAACCCCCTGTAGAGACACGTGCTTTCATGTCTACCTTATGGAAAGGCATGAAGAAAATATTTAGAGGGCAAGTAAGGCTGAGAAAGAAGGTGGAGGAGCAATCTTCCAGGTTGGAGGAGCAATCCTCTAGGCTAGATACTATTGAGGCGACTTTGAGGAGGACACAATCAGCTGGGCCGAGCACCACATCGGTTCCAAAGAGAGGAGGGAGTGACTTTTCACCTTTTACCTTTTCATGCATTCTTTTTATCTTGCATACATCGAGGACGATGCATGAGATAGGTATGGGGGGGTAGATACTAACTTAGGATTTTTCATTTTCTTGTTAGGTTTTTTTTAGGATTTTTACTTTCTTTTTAGGTCTTTTATTTTTAGATTTTTTATTTTTTTTTTTTCTAGATTTTCCACTTTCTTTTTAGATTTTATCTTTTCTTTTAGAAATAAAAAAAAAAAATAAAAAAATAAAAAGATAAAAACTTTTTGAAAAAGAGACAAGTTTTGATCTATTTTTAAGAAAATTAAGATGTATCTTAGAAATTAAGAAAGCCTTAATTATGACATCTTAAGCCTAGTTGAAGTAATAGATCTTGTTTGAAAATTATAGGCTAAGTAAGTAAAATTGAGGAGATATTTTTATCTTACATTTTTGCCTTAGATAATATGCACTTCACACTTACACATTTCTTGGGATGGAAACAAAGACCAAAAATGCCATATATATAAAATAAAAAAAAGAAAAAAGAAAAAAATAAATATATAAATAAAACATCACCTATTAAGCTGGGAAGTTGTGCCTCAAGAAGCATAATTACTCACGCCTAACGGTGATCATAATAAATAATCCCCTTTAGTCTCGTGGCCTTTTCTACTCGAGACCTTAAACCCGAGGGATGTTTTCTCATCTGGTGCCCTAAGACCGTCTGGTTTGGGTCAGTCATGGTTATAGGCTCGCTACATGGGTGAATTAGAAAGCCTAATAAAACTAAGGAAAAAAAAAAAAAAAGATATATATAAAATGGCTTGATGGTTGGAGTTGAAATCCCAGAAATATTCACAGAGCACGGTGTGCATACTATCTAGGTTTTATGAAAGATAAAGTATTCAATCCAATTTTGAATTCTTACCTTGATTAAAGACAAGATCTTGCATGGATACTAAGTTTAAGGAAGAATGATTATAGGTGGACTTATGACCTAGGATCACTTATATTTTCGCAAAAATATTTTGTAAACTTGTCTCTTATTCAAAATGCATTTTCAAAATACTAACATTTGTCTTCTTTCTTTATGGATTTTGTGGGTGTAATCCGCTGAAAACCCTCAGGAGACAACACTCCTCCTCTAGGGTAACCTAGAGGTTTAACGGCTTGTTGCACATGCTCAGTGCAATCGCGTCACCTGCGAAAGTGGTGTAATAAATTGTTAGTCTAGATTTTCTTTTCTTTGTTTTTGCTCGGACGAGCAAAAGAATAAGTGTGGGGGGTGTGATTAGTACACAAAAGTGCATATTTTACATCATAATCCCATGCATATTACAAATAAATATGTGATTTTTACTCCTCTTCTCTACATATTTGCAGGTACACACTTAATGGAGATATCCAAATAATCACTTAATAACACTAATTAAGTGATTAATCAAGATTAAAGATAAAGCCAAATTCAAATCCAGATCCAGAGAAATCCGCGCAACAAACGAAGATTCTAGATATACCACATGGCTAACAACCTTGTAACTAATCTCCACCAGAAAGTTGTTAGCCAACAGCCACAAAAGTGCCGCGACTTGCGGCGGATCCACCGCAAAATCCGGGCCGTTGGATCTCAGATTTTGCGCCAACAAACTAGGCTCTCGAAGGTTCTCATCCATGCTATAAATACTCCATGAAGACCTGCGTACAAAACTGAATGGAGAAGAGAGGAGATTAGTTTAGTTGTTGTAATTTTCATGTATTTTCTCTTTAGGTTTTGTTCTTTAGATCCCTCTTCTTCTTCCCTAGAATTCAATGTAAAAGAGAGTGATTGTGAGGGAGAGAGCTTGTGTAATCAAGAGTGACACTTGAAGCAACAAGGATTGATCCATCCTCCTTCCTCTACTTGAAGCTTGGTTCTAGTTCTATGTGCTTTCTTTAATTGCTTTCTTTATTGCTTTGTTTACTTCTTGCAATTTACTTCATGCTTTCTTGTATTTTTCTTATGGCTTGTTGTAGCTAATTCCTTCTCCATGTACTAGTTTACCACTAGTTTAGCTTACTTCACTAACTCATGGGTGATTGCCTTTGTTAATCTTGCAAGTTGTATGATCTTCTCTTCTCCGACGGTTAAACCACCGTCTACCAAGTGAGAAAGTAATTAGGTCAACACGCAAGACGAATCCTAAGCCGATGGAGTGACAACATTAGGCACGCATTCGCTATCAAGGAGTCTAGTAAGTCTTGGCAAGCTAGCAAGGTAAGCTAGTCATGGATCTATTCTTTCTTTAAGTTTTCTTTCCTTTTCTTGTGAATACCACATCCACTTCTTTCTTTTTCTTTTCCCACGACTTTTCCACCATGAACATATCCATCTTCTTTTAGTTTCTTTTTCACTTGATTCACTAAGTTTATAAACAAGAGAAGAATACTCGTTTGTTCACTTCACTACCACACGTAAAGCTTCCATCGCGAGCTCTCCCTGAGATTCGACTCGGTTATAGTCCTATACTATAGCGGAGACAAGAAAGGGTACATCAAATACATTCTTATATACATAATAAGTACACCTTTCTCGTCTAATCAGTATGGTGCACATCTTTCCTTTTTTCTAGACTGTTGTTGTATCATGGTAGAAAGAATATTAATTACTTTCATTTAATACATAAGGCATGCGAAAGAAGATTGCGACTTTGGTCGCAGTACTGAAGGAGGTCGCATTGTTGTACGATAGAATGCGTTCCTTTATCGATATTAACATTATTGCATCTCTTTTTTCTAGACTGTTGTTGTATCATGGTAGAAAGAATATTAATTACTTTCATTTAATACATAGGGCATGCGAAAGAAGATTGCGACTTTGGTCGCAGTACTGAAGGAGGTCGCATTGTTGTACGATAGAATTCGTTCCTTTATCGATATTAACATTATTGCATCTCTTTTTTCTAGACTGTTGTTGTATCATGGTAGAAAGAATATTAATTACTTTCATTTAATACATAAAGCATGCGAAAGAAGATTGCGACTTTGGTCGCAGTACTGAAGGAGGTCGCATTGCTGTACGATAGAATGCGACTAGGGTCGCAGACGTTATAGCGACTAGTGACTGCGACTGTGTCGCAGTTGTCATATAAAATTGAAAGTTATTCCAGTTTAGAATTAAAAAGGGGTATTTTTGTCAATTTGTTTCACGATTGTTTAGGCGGGATCTTTTTTGATTTTTTTTGGCGCCTACACTCTGCGGCCGATATGTGGCATATATTCAGCCACGTCCCGCCGGCTGAGAAACTCTCTCAGCCTGCCGGCTGAGGTACAGTAACCCTATATATATATATATATATATATATATATATATATATATGGAAATAATTTGTATGTTAATTTTTTACCCTTTCATACAAAAACTCAAAGATGATGGTAAAGACCCTTGGTGCTTACAAACAAGAGTCACAAGTTCAAAGCACATTGCTGACGAGCTTAGAAGAATTTTCTTCCGATTATAAGGATACACACCATCTACGTTATCCATCCAAATATATGAAAATCTCAATTAACAAAAAAGAAATTTGGAAGCTAGTGACAATGACATATTTGAATCAATCTATCATGAGCATGTTGATACATTAGCTTGAGTGGTTTTCTTCCTTTAAGGGCCTCTTTTGTTCAGTTTTTTATTTTTTTTTTTTGAAAATTTTTCGATGGGCTCACAAAAATTTTCTAGGAGAAAGCTTGACCGCGAGCTCCTCAATATCAGGTTTTCAGACGGCTTTCATCGCCTTCACAAGTGAAATCACATAAAACTGATTCACTCTGGCTTGCTGGCCCCAACGCTATTTTTCATTTTGGATTTTTTGCATAGCTAAACACTTTTTGAAGGGAGAAAAAAAAAACTCAAAGAGACCCCAGTTTTAGAATTTCTCACCCAGATTTTTTACAACTATACAGCCCCCCAACTTGGTGACGACCTCCACAATACCAAAAGCAACAAGTTCCCACCTTATTCCCAAGACGTACATTCCAGGATGGGACCTAACTTGCCCTCCATCATGATGTAACCAATACCATCCCTAGACTCCATTCAAACAAGTAACACTTAACATCCTAAAAAAAAATATTAACCATCAGATATCATATTAACCTCTTAATAATCAATACTCTCCCAACAAAGTGCCACCCTTCTTCCCTCTATAAATACCACATTTCACCCCCAACCCTCTCCTCAAAAATTGTGCCTCAGCCCTTCTTTGTCTTTTTGAGTCTTGAGCAGTGAGATTATTATGGGTGTAGGTTCCAATAGAGTTGAGAGCTTCCCTGATCATGCCCTAGACCTTGAGTCCTCCCTCTCTCATGCACCACCTTTGGAGATCCACAAGGTTTCACTGCCACAAGACAAGACAACCCTCCAAGCTATCAAGCAAAGGCTTGGCGAGGTCTTCTTCTCTGATGACCCCCTTCACCAGTTCAAGAACCAGAGCCCTTTTAAGAAGTTCATATTGGCCCTTCAGTACTTCTTCCCAATCTTTCAGTGGGGCTCTGAGTACACCCTCAAGCTCCTCAAGTCTGATGTGGTCTCTGGCCTCACTATTGCTAGCTTGGCCATCCCTCAGGGGATCAGTTACGCGAAGCTCGCGAATCTGCCACCCGTTATCGGCCTCTGTAAGTAGTATATCAAGTCGTTTTTTTCCATTTTTTTTTTCCTTTTTGTATGAGCTGACATTGTAGGAAATTTCCTCTGATAACAATTTAAACACACCAGATTTCATGATATATATGAATGGAAAACCATAATGAACAATGTGGACATCCATTAGAATAGTACATGACAAACTTTTTACTAAAATGTAAGTATGTCAAGTTCATGTATTGACGTTTCTCTGTCACATCCAAATGGATGAATGGAACAGACTCGAGCTTCGTGCCGCCATTGATCTACTCCGTGCTCGGGAGCTCGCGGGACCTGGCGGTGGGCCCCGTGTCGATCGCGTCGCTGGTGATGGGGTCCATGTTGAGGGAGGTGATCTCCCCTGACAAAGAGCCCATCCTCTACCTTCAGCTGGCTTTCACAGCCACCTTCTTTGCTGGCGTCTTCCAGACCTCGTTGGGCCTCCTGAGGTAAATTACATAAAACTGACGACCTAAACTTCCTTTTTTTACTTTAAACTTTGCTTTTTATGGTGTTATGAGAATACTTAGCTTAAAACTTTTTGAAGCATTTTTAGGTGGAGAATAAATCTCTCTCTTTTTGACACACTTTCTGCCAACGATTCCTTTCGAGTGCAGGCTGGGGTTTGTGGTCGACTTCTTGTCGAAACCGACGCTCATCGGTTTCATGGGAGGCGCGGCGGTGATCGTGTCGCTGCAGCAGCTCAAAGGGCTGCTTGGGATTGTTCACTTCACTACTCAGATGGGGTTTGTTCCTGTGATGGTCTCAGTGTTCAAGCACAGAAATGAGGTCAAAATATGTTAAAAGAAAGTTAATTTTGTATTTACTGAAAGTTAATTAGTTCTTAATTATGATTTCGTAATGTGCAGTGGGCTTGGCAAACAGTGGTGATGGGCTTCTCATTTCTGGCCTTCTTGTTGATAACAAGGCATATTGTAAGCTTTTCTTATCTTTTCAGTAATTGGGTCATTAAAAGTTAGATTATTAAAGATTGATATGGCTTTTAAAAGTTATGATTGTCTGGATACATGGGCCAGAATAATTTGATGTGACTGGGGGATTGTTTTGGGTGGGGCCCATTAAAGAGGAGTAATTGGGTTGTAGAGACCCATCTGGTCTGATGCCCAATAATTTTGAATTTTATGTACTTTATCCGTACATGAATTTACCGCCGTGGAATAATGTGACTTCTAAGAGTCAACGCAGGCAACTCAGGTCTGTTTGTTTCTCACTTCTTGGTGAGACACGTACAGTTCATCCAGCTGAGTTTATTAATTTTGCATGTTTGTTTTGTTTGGCACGGGTCTTCACGGGTCTGTTTGGATTTAAAGAATTGGTGTGAAGTGAGGAAGTAGGAAGTAAGATTTATTTTCTTTAGGAAAATAGAAAATGAGTAGTAAGTTTTCTGGTGTTTGGATGATTGTTAGGAAGTGTGGTTTGGAAAATGTTTTGTCGTTTCCGGTGTTTGGATGGTAATGAAAAGTGGAAGTGGAAAGTTGACCACAAAGTTCCGCAAAATAATATTAAAATAAAAATTATTAAGAAAAATAAAAATAGATTGTAATTATAATGCAAGTGAGATTTACTTGACCAAAAATTAACTGTTTTATGCTATAACTTATTATAAATGAGATCATGACATGACAAAATTAACTGTAGCACTCTGGAAGTGAGAAAATGGTTGTGTAAAGAGAGATGAAAAAGGGAAATGGGGGTTTTCTTATTTTCCTTTTCCGGTGTTTGGATAGATAGGGAATGAGCAATTATACTTCCCCACTTCCTCACTTCACTGTGATTCCTTACATCCAACACGCCCGTAATGCTGAGCTGACCTCTCTCTATGATTCGTCACGTAAAGGTTAAAATGAGGTGAATTTCTGCAACACGTGAATCTCGCGTGTTCTAATTGTCCGATTTGATTGGACTGTAGATTTCTAAATTTGGGCTTAGAAATAGACATATGCTTAGCTCTTTTGTAGGAGAGAAAAATTTAAAAAAAAAAAAAAAAAACATTGCAAAAACGAAATTATTTTTCCATTAGAAAAGGCTCTCTCTTAGGATGTTTGGTTTGAAGGAAGTGGGCGGAAGTAAGGAAATGGGGAAGTATAATTGATCACTTCCCTATCTATCCAAACACCGGAAAAGGGAAATAAGAAAACCCCTTTTCCTTTTCTATTCACTCTTTTACACAACCATTTCCTCACTTCCAAAGTGCTACAGTTAATTTTGTGGTCATGTAAATCTCATTTGTAATACGTTGTAACGCAAAACAGTTAATTTTTTGATCATGTAAATTTCACTTGCATTCTAATTAAAGTCCATTTTTTATTTTTCTTAATTAATTTTTATTTTAATATTATTTTGCGGTCAACTTTGTGTCAACTTTTCCACTTCCACTTCCACGTTACCATCCAAACACCAGAAAAGACATAACATTTTCCAAACTACACTTCCCAGCAACATCCAAACACCAGAAAACTTACTAACCAATTCTCAAGTTCCAAAGGGAACTATTATCACTTCCTCACTTCCTTACTTCCTCACTTCCACCCTTAGAAGAATTCAAGATTTGTAAGATCAAATGTTTATTGCATAAAATGATAAAGCATTTTGCATAGGAGGGATATTTGCAAAGATACTAATCGAATCAGAGTCATCCCCGATTTCCTCTTTCTCTAGAGCTCTTATTTTTCTAACTTTCTTGGAGTTTAGAAATATAATAACCAATGAAAAACAATTTTGCATGCAGAGTTTGAGGCGGCCCAAGCTGTTTTGGGTATCAGCAGCAGCACCTCTAGCCTCGGTGATACTATCCACAGTTGTTTGCTTTGCTTTCAAAGCTCAGAACCATGGCATCAAAACTGTAAGTAATTGCTTCAAGCATGATGCAGTAAATTTCATGTAAACAAAGAACAAATCTATTAGTTTTACTCATCTCTGTGATTTTGCATTGTTAACTACAGATTGGGCATTTGGAGAAAGGAGTGAACCCTCCTTCACTCAACATGCTATATTTCCAAGGCTCCTACTTGACTCTTGCTGTCAAAACTGGAATCGTCACTGGCATCTTAGCTCTCACTGTAAGCATCATCCAGAAATTTGAATTAAAAAAGAAATGCTTTTATGAATTCTCCTCATTTTAGTAACAAGCGCACAATATTTTACAGGAAGGAATTGCTGTTGGAAGAACCTTTGCTTCTCTGAAAAACTACCAAGTTGATGGAAACAAAGAGATGATGGCCATTGGCCTAATGAACATGGCAGGCTCATGCGCTTCATGCTATGTCACCACAGGTGCAGAACCAACAACAAAATTTTCATCTGTAATGTTTATTCAGCAATCAAAAGTTATGTACACTGACTAGTTAATTTCTCTCCTCTGTCAAAAAATAATTTACAGGATCGTTTTCTCGATCTGCGGTGAACTACAATGCCGGCTGCAAGACGGCAGTCTCCAACATAGTGATGGCCTCGGCCGTACTGTTTACAATGCTGTTTCTGATGCCACTGTTCTATTACACACCGAATCTGATCCTGTCAGCGATCATCATCACTGCGGTCATTGGATTAATCGATTTCCAGGCTGCATTCCGACTGTGGAAGGTGGACAAGCTGGACTTCTTGGCCTGTTTGACTGCCTTCTTCGGTGTCCTCTTCATCTCAGTGCAAATGGGCCTAGCAATCGCGGTAAGCTCACAGCTCTTTTCTTTTTGACAGTAAAGCAGAACTGAATTCTGGAATGGCATAATCTTATGGTTCCAGCTAAGACTGTGAATTCTGATTGCAGATAGGAATCTCTATGTTCAAAATTCTCATACATGTGACAAGGCCGAACACTGTGATCATGGGCAATGTTCCAGGGACCCAGAGCTACAGAAGTATTGGACAATATAGAGAGGCCTCGAGAATCCCTTCGCTCCTCATTATCGGCATTGAGTCTCCCATGTACTTTGCCAATTCTATGTACCTGCAAGAGAGGTTAGACTCCCATCTCATAGAATCTTATACAGCATGATTATGATTAAAAACCATCCAATTGCTAATTAAGATAATATTGTTAATATGCAAAAATAATATGCAGGATCTTGCGGTGGGTTAGAGAAGAAGAAGAGAGGGCAGTAAAAATGAAGGAAAACAACCTAAAATGTGTTGTCTTGGATTTGTCTGGTAAGTGATTATCTTCAAATACAAACCAAACATGTAACTGTTAATAAAAAAAATTGTCCTTGAACTAATAGTTAACCTAAAATTCTATCAGCGGTCACGGCAATAGACACAAATGGCATGGAAGCGCTCATGGAACTGAAGAAAGTGCTCGAGAAGAAATCACTTCAAGTGAGTAAAATTAGTTTTTTATGCCTGATCATTCGAGTAAATACTAAATGAACTCAAGTCTAAACGTAAATTTTCTTCCTACTTTTGTTTGAAGCTTGTGCTGGCAAACCCAGTCGGAGATGTGACAGAGAAGCTATACAGATCAGAGGCCTGGGATCTGTTCAGATCAGAATGCATATATATGAGTGTTGAGGAAGCAGTTGCAGCAGTCTCTTTTGGTTTCAAGAGTCAGGCTTAAGCATGAGGGAATTCTACTAACCCAAGAACTGAGTAAATCATCATATAGCTACTGAGACAAATATATGAATAGTCGTCTCTTTAGAAATGGATGCACTTTGTTTGTATCTATAACAAGCAATAACAAAGTCATGTGCTGTTGTTGTTTTGAATGCTGAGCTCTTCTAAGAAGAGGTTTTGAAGAAAGTATAGATATAAATTAGGTTGATGTTTCCAAAAGAAGCTGTTGACATGTGAGTTCAGTTTACCCAATTAATAGTCTTCTTCACCAATGTACTGGCTAGCCATCAAGTTAGTTTAGAGCCCCAGCCATGACATGCCTTCGCTCTGTTCTTCGAAAAGAATTTGCATAAATAATATAAAATCTCATAGAAAAACATAAAACTTCACTAGGAAACAAAATCCCGGAGGGGGTAAAACATAATATCGCTATAGGCCACAATTTCTTTCTTTTTTTCACCCCAAAATAGATCTCAGCACTTACTTTAACTCATTCACCCCCCCCCCCCCCCCCCCCCCCCCCCCAAACACACACACACACACAAAAGAATAGACCACAATAGATGTTAACACTGATTCTAACTCACAAGGCACCCAAGAATTTTTTTTCAGTCTTTTTACTTAGCCGCCGCGGGGGGGTGGGGGTGGTGTTGTTTGGTTTGAGGGGGGGTGGGGTGTTGGGGTGGAGGACTCCATGCTTATATAATTATAATTCTTAGTGGTTTTATGTAAAGTTCACTTTTAATTTGTGGGTGAACATCAGGTTCCTTGTCTGAACGAATCCAATTGCTAGCAATACCTATGGAGCAACTCCTAAATAATTGCTGAGCTCTTCAAAGAAGTTCTGGAAGTAAATTTAGACAGTAAAATGAACAGCTGTTACTATTCTTCAGGTCATCATACACCTTGCTGGTTGCCCTCATGTAGTGTGGTGTTCCATGTATATAATTAGACAATAATGCTCTGCTTTGAATATGCACCAAAAAAAATTCAAGCACATGAGTTTAAGAATTTTCAGAATTCAACTAGGACGATGTTATTCATCAATATAAATGAAATTCTTTTTTTGAGGTCTGATGGAGAGTCTACAATTAAATACCAATATTACATAAGAGATTACAGGATATATATGATTTTCTCTAAAAAAGCTCAAAATTTGTAAATTTTTAGCCTTGCATGTGAAAAAAAGTCCACTTACTTTGGTTGATGGACGACAGATAATTGCTGGAGAAGCCAGCCTAACAGCTGTTGGTAGCAGCACATATATTCTCTAATAAGCATCCATGCCCACAACTTTCAAATACATCTTAAGATTGGAATATCAAAATATGAGAATCAGCTTCGCCAAAGGTCATTCAAGAGAAACTAACAATTCCCTCATACATGGAACCATTTGAAGAATACAAAACACTGCCATAAGTACTGTACATTGATAGTGAAAGGCTCCTTTGAACTACAGCCAAAATATGCACAAGACCAAATACCATAGTAGTCACAAGACCAAATACCATTATAGATCTGAAACGAAATGAAAGATCTTAATCACAGAATCTAAGTTGAACAATTGTATGACCAGTTTTCGGTCAGATTCCTTATTCTGAAATAGAAAGCAAAAGAAACGCCAGATATCTGCCTGAAACTGAAGCTATCCTTGGCTCCTTATTCTGATTCCTGCCAGCAGAATCCTTGAAACTAGTACAACAATATTCCTGTATATCTTCAGATTTTGTTGCATGTAGAAATCAAGGTAATTAGTTTTCTAGAATTCTAGTTATTCCTCTTCCATTCTGCAGCCATCATAGCAGTGCACTAATGTGGTGAATGCAATACGCATGCGGAGAATCCATTAGTTTTAAAAATATCAGTAGGAACATAAATTCAAAAAGACCATATCTTTGCTTATAACTGACATGTGGAATGATATTTTTCATTGAATTGCCATTTAGCTTGTTTATCTATTGCAAAAATTGACAACTCTCGTGCAAACCCAAACAAGTCCAGAATATTGTCAGCACCAAGGTCACACCATACACTTGCAAAGACAAGGCACACTTCTGCAAAAAGCTTGCAAGAAGAACTTAAAGGCCCCCTTCTATACTTCCTCGCATCGTAGTGAACTTAAAAAGCATTTTTCTTTCAAGATAAACTTTTACGGTTACATTTTCTAACCACTCAAACAATGACTATGATAAGATGAAAGTTTTCCCAAGAATTAATAATACCCTCAAGTCTTGACAAGTTGACAATCTTCTGTAATCCCCTATATGACCATTATTATGGATCTGTACACACAATTAGGGTTTCTTTCTTCCCATGTTTTTTCTTGGAAATTGTAAGTTTAGTTCCAAATCTTAGGGTTCATTCATCTGCATGCAAGTCCTACAGAACCCTTGTACATCACTTCTAAGTTTGGAAGCAGGTTTAGCTAGAATCAGGACATAATGACACAGACTCCCATCAATATTTATATTCAGTAATCAGTACAATACTCGAGCGTCTTTTAGAGTTATCCACATTTTTGTTTTCGGAAACTTTTCTTTTCTTCACCCTTCTAGTAAGTGTAATGTGAACTTCATCTTGGTCTTACTAATATCCTAAGATCCAGAATGTGATGTTCAGCTTATCAGCTCTTTCTTTAAATTACAAGATTTATCATGTACAAAACAGAAAGTAACCCACAACAGGCAAGTATGATCAAGAGGAACTTAGAGGATAGTTGGCAAAGGCACTAGCATGCTATAAGGGTGGTCATAAGTTCAAGACTCCCCTCCAGCTTGAACACTTCTACTATGAAGCCATACATGTGTCGGAGACTCCGACACCCGTGTTAGATATTGATACTTCCTGTATACTCTGACACTTTCCAAACATGTCCTCAACTACATATTACATTTTTAGATTTGGGACAGTTGACGAACACTTCTTTTACACGCACAATTCTCATGCATTTTTTTTGCTATCATTAAATGTTTTAGATATTTATGCTTTCATGTGTATATCAAAAGACTATTGTAGAAAAGTGCTGACAAATCTTTAGTTGAATTAAAACTGTAATTATTTTAGATTTGTTTTCAATGTAAAAGGTGAGATACATTGAGATACTCCATAGAAAGTTAAAAAGTCAAGACATGCTCCTTTTGTAAAGTCATAAACATGCATGTAAGTTAAAACGTTAGCATATATGTCATCAACAAATGTTATTATCATCATATGTTTGGACTTTTAGATGCACGCACATGTCTATATATATGTATATATGCACACCCCTTATTATTTTTATAATATTATGGTATCATAATGACGTATCTGCGTGTCCCACTTTTTAAGAAATTGTCATGTCCCGTGTCTTTGTCAGTGTCCACGTCATACTCGTGCCTCGTGTGAGTGTTTATGTATCTTAGCTCCAACATAATGAGAAGAATTTTGTTCCCGATAAACTTATCCACCTTGCTATTAATAAATAAATAAATAGAAGGGAAGTCGATTGCACAAGGTTCCTACCGTTACATGTTGTCGAAAGAGTTAGTTGTGTCTAGCCTTACCCGATGGGGCAAAACCAAAACTTTGAGTTAGGGGTGCATTGCACTTAACTAATAGTTATTAATCCTAATATATCTATGTCGTGCAAAGGCCAAATTAACTTTCTTTTTCTTCTCTCTTTTTCTTTTTCCTTTTTTCTTGTTTTTTGATGATAAGGGCGTACGATTCACCACACAAATGTCCAAATAAGTTATGCCAAACAAACATACAAGGGCAAAGAACTTTGAGGTAGGGGAGCACTACGCTTAACTAATATCTCTTTGTCATTTTGACCTATAATCATATATGTATCAGACAAGTGTCAAATTATTACTCTTCTTTTGAGAAAAGGACTTGTTATTCACCCAACAATTGTCAAGATCAAATAACACTATATTATCCAAGTACATCCTATAAAAAAGAAAAGGAACGATTAAGAAAAAATTGAGCTTTAAAAAATACGGAGCAAGTCATTTCTAGACAAAAAAAAAATTGAAAATTAATATATATTGCAAGAAAATCTTATATAATTACAATAGTGGTAACTTTCATGATTCATAAGCTTTAGTTACAAAGTCATTCTAAAATTTTAAAGGAACAAATCAAAAACAGAGAAGGACATTTTATCACGTTCATTCAAAATATTATTTAAACTAAAAAATAAGGAGTTCTCAATTGCAATATGTGCTCAATAAAATTATAACAAAATAAACCATACATCAATACCTTAGGCGATGCATAGGTGTTTCCACTGTTTAGTAAATGGCCACCAGCACTCTATTGGGACTCTGGGGAGAAAATTGGTGGATCCTGTGTCTATTAATGAGTGGTTATCATTTCATAATGGTGCCGGTGGCGGTTTTACTAGTGAGTCCTAATAGTAATTAATTTTTTTAAAGAGTCCTGGTAGTAATTACCACTCTAATCTTTACCAGGAAAGCTGCTCTAACTTGACTAGGAATTCGTGACACATGAAACTCTAGAGGAGCACCCTTGTAAAGAATAATAAATTTCTTAGCTGGAGCATACATATGAAAGAATTGTTCCAAAACTCATATAGGACATGTGCAACCTGGAAACCATTTGGCTCCTCCCACGCTTACCCCTGCATTACGTAGAGGCTATTCCCATGTCTCAAACCCGTGAACTCCAAGTAATAAATGGAGTAGCTTTCTTTTATTTAAAAAGTAAAAAAGTAAACCTGTAAAAGTATGAAATTTCCATATTAATCATGCAAACCTATAGGGAAATGCATTTGGTTTTACTCCTGGCTTTATGCGTGCCTAGAAGTTGAATGCACTTCACTATAGCAAATTTATTATCTTTTCTCTAGACGTTTTCCTAAATATGGAAAAATTGAAGGACGGCAACTTGTCTTTTAGGATATGTCACAATCTTTTATTATCCATATATTCTTTGGCCAGAACGTTGGCACAAACAATGAGAGGCTTGACTTGAGGTCGAAACCCAGGTGTAAAATTTTAGCAAATCCTTCATGGAACCTTGCTCCATAGCTTAGATGATGATCATAATTACATGCAGGCTAAGGTACTCTCTGAAGTGTAACTTAATGCAGTCTGTGCTCAGTTCTATATTAGATTGATCTAAAGACAGAATCCTAACCTGAGAATGACAAGAGAGAGAGGTTTATGTTTAACAAACTAACCTTACTTACTGCGACAAATCAAGTCCAACAAAATCTGAAGTTGGCTATTTAACAGACACTGTCAAATAAACCGTGATGATAAGTTCATAAAACTGAAACTATGTAGCAAGATCTCCACTACTGATTTGTATAGTAGCATTTTCTTCATCAGCATTCTATCACTTCTGTTTGCTTTTTATGCCCTCAAAATGAATATGGCCCAACATAAATTAGTTTGAAAAAATAAATGATTGTAGAAAAATTGAACCATTAAAACATCCTATGATTAATTCCTAAGCTTAAGGCATATGAATAACAAATTGTATCACATGATTGTTTCATATCATGCTTGTGTAATATAGAACTACAAATCTTACCGGCTAGGCTAAAATTGACTGATAATGGTATCACAAATGTGCTTGACGCTGGGACATCAACCTGAAAGAAATATGGACATTAATTAATAAGAAGTTCAAAGGTATCAGTCACACCGCAAAGCAGATGCCAAATGCAACTGGTTAAACATCATGAACTAAAAGAGCCATTGTTTTAGGAATACATATCACCAAAAGGTCAAAAGCACCATAACATTAAAAAAGCACTGTTCTAGATTCTCCCTTTCTTGCCCATTACCTGAGCTGAAACCACCCATCAACCACATTACTACAGAGTGGAACAGATAGCCAAACATCCTCATATACAAACAAGTAGTGTAAGCACGAAAACCTGCATTTAGCATTATTAGAAGCCACCTTATCATGAAAGAACTCTTTTGTGCAAGTATTTACAACTCAAAAAAATGAAGGGAGGATATACATTGTTAAGCAGAAACAGTCAAGAGTTCATCAATATAATAGAAACTCCCAATCAAAAGAAAATAGTAACAGTAGGAATTGCTTACTTGTAAATGATATGATAATAACAAATAATCAAGAGAAGATATTTCAACTTTTCATTTGGCAATTGACCTAGTAACAAGATGCTCTTTACAATTTCAAGCTCTATCAAAGCACTGTAACATTGTGCCAATCACATTAGTCACAATTTTTGTGGCCATAACAAAATGTACTACCAAAACATAAGGCAAAACTACAAAAAGGAGAATTCTGTATCCTTTCACAACTCAACATCAAATCCATACAGTGTAAAAAGTAGCTTCGAAGCTTGTTGCAGCTCAATAGGCCTTCCTATCACAGTTCCAGGTCATCAAGAAAATTTAGAAAAACCAATTGAAATTAGGCCAGGATTTATAGGCAACGAGAATGGATTCACATTTTGTGGCCTTGACTGCTGTCTTGATGTTCCAGATGACGAGCTTCCCTTTCTTCTCTGTCTTTTTCACAGTGGGAGTGCTAGCCGCAACGTCATTGGGTTTTGGATTTTGTCCATCAACAGATTCCCTGCTCATGCTAATTGCCTCAATCGCAATATCTCACCCTTTGCTGAAGCCAATTCCTCTTCAAGTTTTCTAGTCCTCTTTTCCAGACTCTCTCTCTCTCTCTCTCTCTCTCTCTCTCTCTCTCTCTCTCTCTCTCTCTCTCTCAATTCCAAGCCTAGAAATGAGTTTTGCGCATCCTCAATGTTCTCCTGTTCTTCTTTTGCATTTTTTTTTTTTTTCTCGATAACAGAGTGGAACAGCATATCCTACTCTGATTCAAGGCTGGCAGTTCTGGAATTAGCATTTTCAAGTTCCTTTGAGAGCAATAATGCACTTTTATTCATCTCATTAAGTGATTTGGTAGCTTCATCCAAATCTGCTCCAAGAGTTCTTCGTGCTTCAGAATCTTTCTTTGTTTTTTTAGCACCTCCAGTTCTCTGTTCAAAGTGGCAGCTACTGCCCCTTCTTCTTTCAACTCTTGCGTTGTGGTTTCCAAATTAGACTAGATATCCAGCAGTTCCTTTTTTAAGCTCTCCCGGTCTTTCATAGTACTTTTTAGCTCATTGGATGCAACACCAAGTTCTTCTTCGGTTCTCTTGAGGGCCTCTGATGAGGACATCACACCAGTTCTCAGTTATCTGTTATGCCTTGGCTTATTTAGAGGATTTTGTGTTTTCTTTAACTTGCTTTTAGTAACACATCGGTTATATCCGAGGAGTTCACTTTATAAGAGCCTATATAAAGAGGCTCAACTCAATGAATAAGAGATTATTGAATGATTAAAATTTCCTCAAATTATCTGGCTTAATTCTTGAGTCTTTTTGCTATCGAGTTTTGGGGTGAGAAGCCCGTGTAAGGGGTGGAAACCCAAAATCTTATCTTGTCTCAATTTTAAATTTTGGTTACGATTTGAAGGTGATTGCGATTCAGGTTGGTATTACATCATTTTGGTATCAGAGCCCTGGTTTTCAATCCCCTTCAATTTTCCTCCTGTTCCAAAATCATCTCATATACCAATCCTAAATCTAGATTCTAGATCCATTCAAAAACAAAAAAAGATCCATTCAAAAACAAAAACAAAAAAAAAGAAAAAGAAAAAAGAAAAAAAAGAAAAAGATTTCACTGTTAAAAAAAAAATTACAGTGAAAATTTCGGTCAAAAATTCCCCATAAATCCAAAACTCCACTGTTCATCTTCTCAAAATTTCCCTCCCTGTTCATCATCTTCTCCAACCCGCCGCCGCTACTCTTCTTCACCAACATCATCTCCACTCATCAATCGCCACCAAAACTTCAACTTTAACCCCTTCGAGTTCATCACGGAGCCCTTGTTGATGTCCATTGACTGTTCGGAGAAGATTGGAGCAGACAGAGCTGACCGGAGCAGATTGGAGCAAACATAGCAGTTCGAGGGCCACGTCGTCCTCCTTATAGCCACGTCAGAGCCTCCAGATCCTCGACATCGTCGTCAATAGGGCGGATCAAGCCTCGATCAGAGCTGTTCACCCTGATCATCGTCGACGCTTCGTCATGCCTTCGCCGGAGATCCCCGCCTGCTCCTCACTCGCTGCCACCCCTCCGCCCTTTAGGACTACGCCGCCGCCACCATCGCCCATCAAGTCTCCGCCAACCACCACTGCCTTCATCATCGTCGACGCTTCGTCGTACCTTCACCAGAGATCCTAACCAGACGAGGGCACCCTGCTGCCGGTTCTTCACGGGCCACCGACAACTGATCTTCACCATTCCCCTTCACCGGACTTCCAAGACCTCATCGGAGCTCCGCCATCTTCCTCGGACGTCGTCACAGAAGAGGTCCGTCGGAGTTTCCTCAAACCTCCGCGCCTCCAGACTTCCTAATCGACCGTCGCAAACTTCATCTTCTTCCTCCGATCAAACATCAGCATCATCGCCATCATCGCCCGAGATCGTCAGCTTCCCTAGAGCCTCGCCGCTCTCCCCCATCGATCTTCGCGTCGCAATCTTCATCTCCGTGCCTCGATCAGAACGGATCCAACTTCCTCCATCGCCGCCATCCCCGACGAAGCTGTCGCCGCCGTTGTTGCCTTCCACCACTGAAGTCGACGTCACCAGAGATCTCCAAACATCTTCGTCTTCGTCTTCGCCCTTGCCTCCGCTTGACGAAGCCATCGTCGCCGTAGATCTCCAACGTCGCGCCCCCTCTTCTCCCCAGCACGTTGTGGGAGCCTCGCCGGTGATCGCACCAGAGCCGCCGCTCCAGTCAAAAGAAAGATCTCCGCCGCCGCCGCCGCTGTTGAGGACCCCTCCAAGCCCTAGCACGAGATCGATTGAGAAGGGATCAGGGTATTGAGTTTTCCTTTAAAACCCAACCCTGATTTCCTAAGTGGGCTTGGGTTCAAACCCACAAGTGGTTGGGCTAGATCCAAACCCAACCGACCCATTCTAAATCCGTTTGGGGTTTTAAGAGAATTCCGAGCGGATTGCGGGTCCGAGTTTGGGCGGGTTGAGATTTGAACCCGAACTCGACCCGATACACTTAAACGACATCAGCACTGACGTCAGCGATCCAATCACCCCGAGTTGACTCAGTTGATTCAGCCCAGTGTGTTCTGACTCAGTCAGAAACACAACAGCACTTCCGAAGGCCATTCAGGGCTCGTTTCAAGTCCAAATTGAGCCATTCTCGAGGCAGTGGATTCGTGACAACCAGTATTACGCTCCTACAGCAGTCACAATCTGGTTCAAGCTTCGATCGTCTTCCAGATTCAACTCAGTAGATCAGCGCACCACAGTTCAGAGTTGTTTCTAACCCGATTCGGGCCCGATTTGCGCCATTCTCGAGGCATCCAGCTTTCACTTCTTATCACCGCTGTCCAAGATTCTAGTGGGCGATCTCAACTCTTCAGTGTGAGTATTTCTCTGAGGAATCTTCGAGAATTTTTGCATTTGAGCGTGAACGACTTCCCCTCAGGTGATATCATAACTTAACCTGATTCGTTAACTATTAGATTACTTACAACTACTATATGGATTGCTATAATTTGTTGGTTGAAATGCTATTTGCTTCGATCTAGTAGTTGCATCTTTTCATCATTTTAGGAATGCATTTTTCTTACACTTTAGGGTATTTTTTTGTTTAGTGCATACATTTAATTTAATTGACTCTAGGGCTCTTCACTGCATCTGCTTGTTTGCTTGAGCTATCATGATTAGTCAGCAGTATAGGGACCCCCACTTAGACCAGCTACACAATCTCCATCAGGATCATATGTCCGTTCATGATTACATTGTCATATTTAAGGACGTAACCCATCGTAGTGAAGTGAGAGAGCACCCTTCTGAGACTCTAACTAGGTTTGTTTGGGTTTACGACCTAAAATAAAATGTGCTATGATTACTGGCCCCTATGACTTAGACACTGTTGAAGATGCCTTTGATGTTGCACTTGACTTTCAAAACGCTAGTCAATGCCAAGGTCAGATGTTCTAAATGTAAGGGATATGGACATTATGATTATCAGTGCCCCTCGGAGAGTCAACATGTTAGAACTGTGCCCACTGATGAAGTTGACTACTCGAAGGCTGTTGAGGATGTCTAAGTTTCTTCTAAGACTGTTAATATAATTGAAGACATAGCAGTTGATTCTGTCACACAGATTATTGATGAAATTCACATGTCTTCTGATAGTGCCAATGATGACGTGGACGAGATAGTTGAGCATAATATACCCACTGTGTCTAATCAGCCATTCGAGTCTCCTTGTGTTGAACCTAGTTTTATGATTATTCCTATCAATTCATCTTTTAGGGAGTCACCTGAATTTCTTGCCAAGATCCAGCAAATGGTTTCTAATACTTCTTTTTCGGGTTGTTTAGAGTTTGTGTCCGAGTCCCGTGTACCTTCATCGTTAGATGTGTGTCCTTCTAGGCATATTATATCTCTCATTCTCCCATCGTTAGGAGTTATGTTTAGAATACCTGCTGCTTTGCATCTGCCTATTGCACATATTGATGATTACTAGGCTGAAAGCAATTTACAATAACACCTACAAATTTGCTGTATACCCATATAGTATTTTGCAGGAATTTACAGTTGATAATAGGGTGATGGTTACGAATCACTTTGAGGCCGCGAGAGAGTTGCACGCTTGGCGTAAAGATTTCGATATGACTCTGAAGAGGATTGCGTCTATTGCTTACGAGTTGGATAGCCCGTGGGACCCTGGTATCGGCTCCGTCTTCAGCAAGGATGATGCGCCTCGCTCTACTCTCTGTGCCTTGAACGTGTTGCTATCTTCCACAACCGATCCGTCATGGAGACCAGCTCCTCCTCCGCCACCATGGTCTCGACACGATGTACCCATGCTACTGCCACGACCATCACCTTGGCCAAATTGAGCTGCTTCGTGAGGAGAGTCCTCACTCGACAGGGTCGAGTTTCTCCCACCCCGAGGGAATTGATGAGGACATTACGCCAGTTCCCAGTTATCTGTTATGCCTTAGCTTATTTAGAGGATTTTGTATTTTCTTTACCTTGCTTTTAGTACCACATCGGTTATATCCGAGGAGTTCACTTTATAAGAGCCTATATAAAGAGGCTCAACTCAATGAATAAGGGATTATTGAATGATTAAAATTTTCTCAAATTATCTGGCTTAATTCTTGAGTCTTTTTGCTCTCGAATTTTGGGGTGAGAAGCCCGTGTAAGAGGTGGAAACCCAAAATCTTATCTTGTCTCAATTTTAAATTTTGGTTACGATTTGAAGGTGATTGCGATCCAGGTTGGTATTACATCAGCCTCCTTGATTGGGCTAAGCTCCTGAGAAAGTGATTTTGAAGTAGATTTAGCCTCTTCCACGTTTGCTATTTTATGAGTTGTTTGCTTTCTGAAATTCATCCTGAAGCTTCAAGCCTTTAGGCATGAATTCTTCATATGATTTTCCGGTATCCTTTAATTCTTTGGCCAGATTAGAAGCCTCAAACTTAGATGATTCTAATATTTCTTTGGTAACCTGAAGCTCATTTCTCAACTTCTGAGCTTCATTTCTCAACTTCTGAATGCTGATCACTTCTCTTTCCAGCAATATTTTGAGATCATCCCTTTATTTCGTTAACTCGGAAATAGTTGTCAGGTTGTTGCTAATTTTGCTCAATGCAAGCCCAAGCACTTCTCCTAGCAAATGAAATTGGTCATCTTTGGGTTATTCTTTGCTCACTAGAGGATTTCAGAGCATCATACTCTTTTCTAAGGTCATGGAACTTTTTATTAGTGGCATTCTTTTCTGCCTTCAATAATTTAATTTCTGCATGCAAGCGATCAATTGAAGCTTCCTTTGGATGTACATTGATGTGAAACGTGTACAGGGACGAAAGTAAAAGATAAAATAACTCAAAGATACGCTTCACCAATAAGAAAGATCGTTGGTAGCAAAGCTTAAAACAGTTAATATCAGCTATTTTACGTAATTTGCGAGTCTTTATTCATAGCAAAGCACGAAACTAATTGTATGCTATGTTTGTTACATGTAAAAGATCCTACTATCAAGAAAGAAGATACTGGAACTACAAAGCAATTCAGATTTGCTCACTTTCTATTTATGTGGACAAAAAATCTGAATAGATAACATACTAGATAATATATATTTAGACTTGTAATTAAGAAGTTGATATAACACGAAAAATACCTGAAAGGATTGTAAATTTAATCTTAACTTACTTGTTGGTTGTTGGTTGATTTCTGAACTCACGCAAATGAAAACAGGTACAGTCGATTGAAACAAGTCGCTTGGGGACTGATGCGCTTATGCAGACGAGACCGAAGTTGCTGGATATGTGACGAGAGAAGGATTTGACGACAGAGTATTCGACAGAGATTTATTTGAGAAAGAAATTTGAAAGGGAGATAGAGAGATAATAGAAATAGATAAATCAGTAGCATCTCACTATTAATTGAGTCTGATTAGGACATCTCACCACTAACAGAATTTAGAATCGAGAAATCTAATAATCAAACTCAATTTTAGAGTGAAAAAGAACTTTCATTGATTGTGTTCTCAATTGAACACACTAGGGCCTTTACATAGGCTATAAAAATGTGCTCTCCAAGTTACAATTGAATTAGAAATATTAATATTATTGAAAATCTAAAAGAAAAAAATATATATGAGAAAGAGAATAGTAATTCTAATACAATTCTGATTACTATTTCCATTATATGAAAGAAATTAAAATCCTACTACTAGTCTGATTTTATAACTCCTTTTAGAACCAAATTGTCATGGTATTCTTGGCCTCCTTTGGTACACTTTTCAAGTTTTTAAATTGAGCTTTGAATTGAACTTCGGCTTCATATTGTCCGCGTCATTCTACTCAAGTTGGAAAGAATTCGACTATGTTGAGTTTGTAAAAAAAAAACTCTCATACTGCTCTAATATGTCAGGATCAATCTTTTGCATCTCACTTCAATCTGTCAATGAATCATCTGTGGATGATTTTCTTTTCTAATGAACCAAATACTTACGAGTCCCATCATTTTTTTGGTGATAATTTCATCATTCACAATTTTATCAATCTAATCCACTGTATTAGATAATATATTTAACAATAGTGGAAGTAAATGTCTCTCAGAAATAGGACAAAGGATGGCTCATCATCTAATGGGTTGCTATAGTTAAAATTAGGACTTATAATCCACTAGTTTTTCAATATTGAATGTAAAACTGATATCAAAATCTTAAGGAAGATCAATAACATAAGCATTGTCATTTAGCTTCTTTAAAATCTGAAATGGACCAGCACTTCGAGCATGTAGTTTATTAACAGTTCTCGATGGAAATCATTCCGAACGAATCCGTACATTTACATAATCACCAACATTAAGTTTTAGATCTTTTTCTTACATCAACTATTAACTTGTAGTTGGCATTACTTTGAGCAATTTTATCCATAACTTTCTTATGTATGTCATGCACATGTGATGCAAATGATGATGTGAAATTTGATGCTCTAATATGATCAGACATAGGAATAAGGTCTATGGGTTGTCTAGGTCTAAAATCATATACAATCTCATGTGGTGATTTTCCTATAGTCCTATTCATAGTTATATTGTATGTAAATTCTGCACTGGCTAGTTTAAGATCCCAAATTCCTGTGTGTTCACCAACTAGTGTGCGCAATAAATTTTCTAGACTTCTATTGACAATTTCAATTCGACCATCAGTTTGGAGATGAAAAGCAGTGAAAATTTCAGTTTCGTGTCTAACATGTGCCAAAGTATTTTTCAAAAGTAACTCGTGAATTTCACATCTCTATCGAACACAATAGTCTTAAACAAATCATGTAATTTGACAACACCGTCAAATAATATCTTAACCCTAGAAGCGTCAGCAGTTCAAGAAGAAAGAAAGAAATGGCCATTTTGGAGAAACGGTCTACGATAACTAAAATAGAATCATGTTTTCTCAAAAATTTTGATAAACCTAACACGAAATCCATACTCTCATCTTACCAAGGACAATTCGAAGACGGGGAGTGGAGTGTACAAACCAGTATTTTGTTTTTGTTGTTTAGTTAGTTGACAAATGTGACATCTACTAACATGTTTAGCAACATCGCATTTCAAACTAGGCCAATAGAACTTATACTCGATAGCATCTATGGTCTTCTCATACCCGAAGTGTCCAGCTAGACCATCGGCATGCAATTCTCAAATAAGAAATTCTCTAAGAGAGGTTCTTAAAATGCATAGTTTACGGCTTAAAAACAAATATCCACCATGCAGAACAAATCCATCAACTCGTATAGTTTCAACTTTTAGTTCCACATATATCTTGTGAAAATCAGGACATGACTTATACTCAATTTTCAATCTCTCAAAACCATTTACAACAGTTGACATCTTAGTCAAAATGAACACTCAGCAGCTGAGAGCATCAGTAGCTTTATTTTCAACTCTCGCTTTATGACGTAGGGTGAATGTATGTCTTGTAATAACTCAATCCAACGAACATGTCTAGCATTCAATTTTTTTAGGAGTAAATGTACTTCAAAGCCTCATGGTCAGAAAAGAGAATGAATTCTTGCGGTAACAAATAATGTCGCCAACAACGAAGTGCTTGAATTACCACATAGAGCTCCTTATCGTAAATAAAGTATTTTTACTTGGTGTCATTCAGTTTTTCACTAAAATAAGCAATTGAATGCCTTTCTTGAGTTAAGATTCCACCTATACATCGTCGGATGCATCGCACGCTACTTCAAAAATCTTAGAAAAAATTACAGAGACACATAACTGGAGCACTGACCCTTCTTGCCTTAATCTCGACAAACGCTTTAGTAGCAACGTTAGATCATGCAAACTCACATTTTTTAGACAGTCATGACAGTGCCGAACCCTTTTATAAACCGTCAGTAGAAGGTAGCAAGTCCATGGAAATTTCTCACCACACGGATGGTCTTCGGTTCCGGCCATTCCTCAATGTCTCTCACTTTTTCAGGATTTACAGAAACTCCGTTCGAAGAAATAACAAAGCCTAAAAAGTGAACTTGTGTTGCAAGAAAGGACACTTCTTCAGGTTAGCATACAATTCTTTCTTTCTCAACACAGTACAAAATTGACATAAGTGGTCTAAATGTTGCTCACGAGAGTGGCTATAAATGAGGATATCAAAGTAAACTACAAGAAATTTCCCATAAAGGGTTGTAGTACGTGGTCATCACTCGCATAAATGTACTCGGAGCGTTGGTCAACCCAAAAGGCATAATCATCCATTCATATAGTCCATCTTTCGTCTTGAAAGTGGTCTTCCATTCATCTCCCGGACGAATGCAGATTTGGTGATAACCACTCTTAAGATCTATTTTAGAAAAGATTATGACACCAGACATCATATCCAGCATATCATCCAACCTCAGAATGGGAAAGCAATACTTGAGTGTGATCTTGTTATTCCTTTACTATCCATGCACATACGCCATGATCCATATTTCTTTAGCATTCATAATGCAGGGATCGCACATGAGATCATGATCTCTAATAAAACCCTTCTCTCCAATTCAACGACTTATCTCTTGAGCTCAGCATGCTCAGTTGGGTTCATTCGGTAATGTAGCAAGTTTGGCAGACTTGATCTGGGTACTAGATCGATAGCGTGTTGGATGTCACGCATCGATGGTAATTTATTCGGAAGGTCTTCGGGAAAGACATCACTAAACTCCTCAATCATGGGGTGACTTTCGGAGGAATAGTGCTATCTGACGTCTTAACCACTTCTTTAGCAGCTAGTATCATGCATGGAGCACCACCGTTCTTGCGTTCTTGGTCAAGTTCTGTCGCACTGATAAAATTAACTCCTTTCAACTTCTTCGGTGATTAGGTTTAGGCTTTTTAGCTATAGTTCGGCAAGGTATCAATTTAATCTTTTTATCCTCGTGCTCAAATCGTCACATGTTCGATTGACCATGAATGGTAACATCATTATCGTAGAGCCATGGTCATCCTAGTATGATTTGACCTACATCCATCATAATCACATCACACCATATCTTGTCTTTATAAACATCAAACTCAATTGGGACAAAACATTGTTGTTTCACGTTTAGGGCCATGGAGTTGATCCATGACACCTTATATGGATGGGGATGAGGTTCAACCTTCCATCCAACCTTCTAATCATTTTGGATGATACTGCATTGATACAACTTTCACTATCCACTATCCACTATTATTTTTCAATTCTTGTCTCCAATCTTAATGAATGTGTGGAAGATAGCAGTTCTTCTCCAATCATCCTTCTCTTATGAGAATGCATACCGGACATATATCTAATTTGAATGTGCGAGTTGAATATAATTATATTCATCATCAGAACCTTCTTGATCATAATCGGAATCGTCTTCATTTATGTCTGGGTGATATGTAACTTTCTCGTCATCAGACTCGGGAGCTTGTGTGGGAACTTCGTTAACGAAGGTGATCTTCATTTTGCTAGAACAGTTAGCAGCGATGTGACCATAACCTTGACATCTATAACACTTAGTGGAAGCACTAAATTTGAAAGAAGTTTTCTCAGGGGTTTTGCTACAATCATCATTTTGTTAGCGTTTGAAGTTATTCTTTCGAGAGTTATTGATCTGGAAAGAGGAGAAAGTCCTAGACACACTCGATTCTGAATCAAAATTCCTAGTGTTGTAGTTAGATCTAAGGGAATCTAGATATTAAACCATGGTGTAGGTTTTCTCTAACTCGGTAACTTTTTTGACTAACAGTTCAGTTGGCAAGTCTTCTCTAAATTCAACTCTAAACCTAGAAATGATTTGAGCTTGTCCTTCCTTACTGAAAGTACTGCATCTGATGAGAAACTCATCAAATTTTACAACGCACTCTTTTGTTGATTTATTACCTTGAATATATTGATGTCGCTTGTTTATAAGATGGTCACAAATGATGGTGACACATATTACCTTTTAGCTCATCCTTCATCATATCCCATGTTTCAATCAGTTATTGAAGTCGGGATGCGCATATATTCTCTAAGTTGGTCCAGTACTGACTAGCTTTACAGGCTAGTTTCATGGCAGCGAACTTAATTTTCCTCGGCTCAGTGAGGTTGTACCATGTGAAGCACTTATCTAGCTGAAGTGTCCAATCTAGAAAAATTTATGGGTCATGATGTCCATCAAATGTGGGAACATCGATCTTAATGTTCTTCAGAAATTGATCATCGAGATTGGGTGGGTTATCAGTGTTATCACGATAGTTGTTTCGCAATGAAGATGAATTTTCTTCAGTAGTGGAGGACGTCGACAAGATATTTCTTTACTTGCTTTTTAGTTTCGTGTAGATCAGCTTGAGTCTGAGCCAGATCATAGGTCAAGACTTCAAGTTTAGCCATAAAATCAGCTATGTTAGGTTGAGAGATCATGAAATCAGTGTTGGGTTCACTAACTTCTTCACATAGGTATGGGGTACCACTACTGGTTGACATGCAATGTATGAGTCTTAATATGAATGAAAATCTATACTAATTTTTTAATTTTATTTTGGATTTTGAAAATTTTGTTTGATTTTCAAAAAATCTGTTTTCTAAAATTGTCAGGCCAGTCAAACACCAATTTTACCAATCTAATTGGCCAGGTCGGCGCAACTCAAGTGAGAAGTTTTTCACATTTGGCGTTTCTTAAATAAAAAATCATGTTGAGTATCCTTCATTGGTTAGACACCAATCGTATGAAATTTCAAAGAAAGGCTTACCTTTCAAGGTTTCTTAATTTACACTAATTTTTTTGGGTTTTGAATAAAATTCAACTAGATGCAAGAAAGCAAATAAACATGACTAATATGTAAATTCTATCTGTGCTCTGATACTAAGATGATATGAAATGTGTACGAGGCAGAAGCTAAATATAAAATAATTCAAAGATACGCTTCACCAACAAGAAAGATTATTGATATGAAAGCTTAAAACAGTTAGTATCAGTTATTTTAGTTAACATACGAGTATATTTTAATATCAAAATAATTATTGCATGTAAAAGATTCTATTATTAAGAAATAAAAACTACAAAGCAACTCGCTTTCTATTTATTTGGACACAAGATGAGAATGCATAATAGACTAGATGATGTATATCTAAACTAATGTTTAAAATAACGATAACATAATGATAACATTTTTCTTCTGTTATGTTAACATAAGTTATAACGTAACGCATAACGTAGGTTACACGATTAATATTTATTTAATAAAAATAAATCTATATATTATATTTAAGAATTTTTATAAATAAGAAAATAATTTTAAAAATATAAAAATATCAAAACATTATATAACACATTTAGCAAGTCTCACAAATATTTTTAGCAAGTATAACAATAATTTCACATTCATAAGTTATAATTCATAATTTCATCTACACAAACAATAATATGATCCGCATATTTCATTATAATTCATAATTTTTAGCCATACTATTCAATCAACACAAAGATTCATATTCAATTTACAATAATTCGTAATTCAACCATAATTCATAATTTTTAGTCATGCTATTCATTATAATTCATAATTCAAATTATAATATGCTATTCAATTATACACTCGTATCTTTCACTTTTTCTGATATTTTACCCCCGATCTCTATCCGCTCTCTCTCCCTTCGATCTCTCTCCGCTCTCTCTCCCTTCGATCTCTCTCTGCGTGTATGTGTGTGTGCACTCTCTCTCCCCCTCCTGGTCTCTATCTGCTTTCTCTTCTGATCTCTCTGCCTTCTGAGAGTAAAGAGAGATCGGGAGAGAAAGCAGAGAGAGATCGAGAGAGAGGGAGTGAGAGATAGCAGAGAGAGATCCGGGGGAGACTGGAGAATAAGAGAGATAGAAGAAAGAGATCAGGAGAGAGAGAGCTTAGATGCACTTGGAGACGAAAAACCGCCACTTAGAGACGACAACGGCGAGAAACACCACGACGAAGAACCACCAAAAGAGTTCTTCTTTTGTTGTCGAGCAGAGAAAGGTATGTCTTCTTCTTTCTTCTTGGCGCTGAATGAGGAGACGATGAGGTTGCAAAGAGGGCGACGAACGAGCAAATTTGGGGGATTTTTTTGCCATATACCGGAAAATATGGTGGGTTTATAAAAAGTCGACTTCAGTGTTCTAAAAAAAGGTTTAAGCAGCCGATTTAGAGTGCCACGGAGGTGAGAAGTTTTCATGATTTAGCTACTTTCTACCTGTGTTTCATCTAAAAGTTTAGTAGTTTGGTGGCACCATCACCAATTGCCTTCAGAGAAAAGGTCTTTTTCTTTGGACCGAGGCAGCCGATGAAGCTTTTGCATTAATTAAGGATAAGCTTGGCTTTTCCTGATTTTGACAGTGTTCGAAATAAAGTGCGATACTTGTGAAGTTGGCAGTAGAGCAGTGCTCTCACAAGAGAAGAGTCTCATTGCTTTTCTAAGTGAAAAACTGAATAAAGCAAGGCAAAAGTGATGGAGCAAGAATTGTACGCTTTGTACCTCTCATTGAAGACATGGAAGAGCTACCTCATATAGCCAATGACTTTATCAGTGTTCTAAAAAAAGGTTTAAGCGGCCGATTAATCGTCCGCTTAAATATTTTCAGCTTGAAACTAAACAGAACTTGAAGAAAGCGGTCAGATTACTCAGGCAGGCGATTAATTCGCTTAAGCGATGATTAAACATTTAATCGATGATTAATTAGTGTCCGTTTAAACGTTATTCAATCATTTTCTAAATGGATTCGAATTTCATACTCATTAAGCTAACTGAACTCAAATCCGATCCAATAATTGAGGATATAAATTATCGCGTGTTGGAGAATTAGGGCTCGCGAGCCCTAAATTTATCCGCATCCTCGATCCTCCTAGGCAACGATGAAGCTCCCGAATCTCACGAAGAAGCTCTCAATGCTCACGGCGACGAGAAAACGAAGCTCTAATTTTATCTGAAACTCTCGAAGCTCACAGCGGCAACGATTCTCCTGGAGAATTAGGGCTCCCGAAGCTCGACGATGAAGAAGTTCACGAAGCGCTGATTCTCTTGACGAATTTTTCCTTCGACGACAACCTTCCCTTGTGGTTGATCCTCCCACCGCGACCTCCCTCTTTATCGACAAAGACCTCCACTGCGATCAGCTCTCTGATCAGCAACAAAGCGTCGACGGCGACCTCCTCCTGCGTCGACAGCGACCTCCCCCTGGTCAGTTCACTCCCCATCGCATGCACGTATTTTTTCCTAAGTTCTTACTAATGGTTTTTGTTTCTTTTAACAGGCTGAGGAGTGCCTCAAGCGTAAGAAGGATAGAGTTGCACATTACTTGCAGTTGCATCTAGTAGTGAACCAAAGTTGTTGGAAGTATGTTGCTTTTTAAAAAAATACAAGAAATACATATATTTGTTCATTTAAAATGTATTTTTTAACTATAGTTGTTGAAAGTGGAGGTACATTGATGTACTTTGAACTGACTGACATTATTACTATTTAAATTCTTCTTAGTACAAGCAATTTAATTTTTCTAATTATATTTGCTATATCTTTTATGCTTTTTTGGGAGTTCATAGAATTCATATTTGCATATTTTAAGTATTATAATATTATTATATATTAAAATAATAATAACATGTGTAACCTGTTTAATCACCGTTTAAACCGTTTAAGCATTATGCGCTCCCGGACCGCGCCCATACCGCTTTTAGAACATTGGTCGACTTGCATGGTAACGTAGGTTACGGTGCATTACGTTAAGTAAGTTACGAGCAAAATAATCATAGTTATCAAACATTATGTTTTTTAGACTTGTTACATAACGATGGTCGGCGTTATGTTATATAACGAGTTATAACAGGTTATATAATGGGATTTTTAAAACACTGATCTAGACTAGAAAGTTGAGATAATAAGAAAAATACCTAAGATGATTGTAAAGTTGATCTTAGCTTATTTATTGATTATTGGTTGATCTCTGAACTCACGCAGATGAGAACAGGCACAATTGATGAAAACAGGGTCAACGAGGAGTCGAGACGCTTATGCAGACGAGGCCAAAGTTGCTGGATGCGTGACAAGAGAGAAGGATTTGGTGATGGAGTATTCGATGAAAATTTATTTGAGTAAGAAATTTGAAAGAGAGATAGAGAGAGGGAATAGAGATAGATAAATCAAATAAAGCATCCCACTACTAATTGAGTATGATCACAGCATCTCATCACTAACATAATTTAGGATCGAGCCATCCAATAATCAAACTCAATTTGAGAGTGAAAAAAATTTCATTGTTTGTTGTTCTCAATTGAATACATTAGAGTCTTTATATATGCTACAAAATTGTGCTCTCCAAGTTACAATTGAATTAGAAATATTAATCTTAAAAGAAATCAAATATCTAAAAAGAGAGAAAAATATATGAGAAGAGGAATAGTAATCCTAATACAATTCTGATTACAGTTTTTATTACATGAAAAAAATTAAAATCCAACTACTACTCTGATTTACTCCTAGAATAAAATTGCCATAGTATTCTTGGGCCTCCTTTGGTACATTTTTTCAGCTTTTGAATTGGGCTTCGGCCTCATGATGTTCGCATCATACATCTTCTTGATTTAGGAGATTCTACTTCAACTGTTCCAGAGTTGAGTTGGCTTCTAAAAGATCAATATGCAGCTCAAGTTCTTCAATTCTGAGTCCTTTTCAGCAAGCAAAAATTGAGATTCTCAATGTTCTCCTTGTCATTTATCTCTAAAGCAAGCAGACTAACTCGATCATGTAGGACAGTGAAGTTTGAAAGTTTGAGAGGAGAAGAGAAGAAGATAGAAAATTGAGAAAATAGAGTGCAAGAGATTAAAACCCTAGGTTGCACCTTTGTTTATTTATATTAGCTTATAATAATAAGTGCACTCACAATTACTTGATTGTACCTACATCAAGACTAATAACTCTAACATCCCCCTCAAGTTGGAGCATAAAGATTAAACATGCTCAGCTTGCAAAACAGAACATGAACTACGAGCAAGTGGTTTGGTGAAGATATCACCTAACTGATCCTCAGGCCGAACATAAAGAGTGACAATATACTTCTTTATCATCAAATCATGAATAAAATAAATCCATCTCGAAATACTTTGTGCGCTTATGAAACACCGGGTTACTAGCAATGAAAATGGCTGATTGATTATCACAATACACCTTCATAGGAATAGGAATCATAGCCCATATTTCATGAAGAGATCTCACCCATATTATCTCGGAGGTTGTGTGAGCCATAGCACAGTACTCGACCTCTGTACTAAAATGAGCTACAACAGTCTGCTTCTTACTACGCCACGTCAACAAAAGTATACAACAGTCAGAATTTGACCTCCTATCACTGCGACTACATTCACAATGAACATCATTAAAGCCCTACATTAAGCCTCTGTGAGGGTTTGTACAACAAACTTTTTCCACGTGCACCCTTTATGACGCAGAAAAGAAGTGAGGATGCCGGCAAGATCTCGTTCTAGCGCCAACGAATCCTAAAAAAAACTCTCAAATAGGATAATACTCGAATCTACAAGTAAAAACAACTCAAATTCACGAGCAAAGATAGATAACTCGAATCCACGAGCAATAGAAGAGAAATCCCAATTGAATTTATCAAAATATTGTTGTCTACAAAACAAAGAATTCAATGATTTTTAAATAGGCTTTAAAAGTAGCAGTTTAATCTAAAAAGAAAACTAAAATAAAAAAATTTGGAATACAATTGAATCCGAAAACGAAATCCTAAACAGATCCTGGAAAAAATAGTCGATGACAGTTCTAGTCGACTAGTGTTAGGGACTAGTCAATTAATGAGAAGTCCAAAAAAAATTTTAACTTTCTGTTATGCAAAACTAGTCGACTATTGAGATTTGATTAGTCGACTAATAAACCGTAGTCGACTAATATTTGGGACCAATCGACTAATATGTATATGTTGCTCTGTATTGTCTCAATCTCCTACATCAGTCCCTCCATCTTCAAAAAAAAACTCACCCTCGAGTTATATTCTGGGTACAACTCTGCTTGGTAGGGTAGTATGCTTAGAAATCTGCCCACATTGAATGTCTTGAACATTGTCATATCGTTCGGAAGATCCACAATATAAGTATTATCACTAATTTTCTTCATGATCTTAAACGGACCATATTTCCTTGGCTTCAACTTGTTATAAGCACCAGCAGGAATTCTCTCTTTCCGTAAGTATACCATCACCATGTCTCATTCACACAAAAAGTTTCTCACGGCTTTTCTTGTCAGTTACCTCTTTATACTTTGCATTGAATTTCTCCAACTTCAATCGAACCTCTTCTTGAATATCTATGACTTGTTCGGCCTTGGTACTAGCTGCACTACTAAACTTCTCCCCAATTAGTAGTTTAGCTAAATCTAAAAGATGATGAGGTATCTTTTTATAGACAATTGCAAAGGGTGACATACATGTTGAATTGTGGACCGTGCTATTATAAGCAAATTCAGCTTCAGGTAAAGCTTGATCTCATTCTCTTGATTTGTCTCCACATATGCCTCGTAGCAAATTGCCTCAAGTGTGGTTAACAGTTTCTGTTTGTCCATCGGTTTGAGGGTGTATACTTCAAGGTTGTATGAAATTTACTCCATAAAGTAGTCCAAAAAATAGTCAAGAACTTGCTATCATGGTCGAAAACAATAGAACTCGGCACACCATGCAATCTCACAACCTCTTGAAAGAGTAATTTGGCCATGTGAGGTGTGTCAGAAGTCTTCCGGTAAGGAATATAGTGTGACATCTTGAAAAATCGATCAACCACAACGAAGATGGAATTCACTCTCTTTTGTGTGTGAAGAAATCCTAACACGAAATCCATGCTCGAGTCTTCCCAACTATCTTTGGGAACGGGCAATGGTGTATACAAACTAATATTTTGAGCTTGTCCTTTAGCAACTTGACAAATCAGACAACTCCTCACAATTATAGCCACATCCTTCCCCAATTGCGGCCAATCGTATCTCTTCTCGATGCTAGTAATAGTTTTATCTCTTCTAAACTGTCCTCCAAGCTCGCCTCCATGCAAATCTCGAATGACCTTCTCCCTCAAAGAAGTCCTAGGTACACAAAGTCAATTTCCTTTAAAAAGAAAACCCTCCATAATATGATAGTCTTGTGCGGGTTGCTTTGTCGAACACTTCTCCCAAAGCTCAGCAAAGCCTTCATCCTTTTCATATAGTTCCTTTAAGAAATCAAAGCCAATGAAATCACTTTGTAAAGTGACCAACGACGAAACTCTTCGACTTAATGTATCAGAAAAACTTTATTGTCTACTCCAAATTTGTAATGTATTACAAAGTTGGACTGCTCAAAGTAAGATACTCACCTTACATGCATCTTGTTGATGTGCTTCTGATTCTTGAAATGTTGGAGTAATTGGTGATCTGAAAATAGCACAAAGTCCAATGTTCTAAAAGCGGTTTCAGTACGCGCAATTAAACGATTCAAACAGTGATTAAACGGATTACATGTTTTATTATTATTTTAATATATAATAATAATATAATACTTAAAACATGCAAATATGAATTCTATAAATTATAAAAAAAAGCATAAAAGATATAACAAATATAACTTGAAAAATTAAATTGCTAGTACTAAGAGGAATTTAAAAAGTAATAATGTCAATCAGTTCAAAATATATCAATGTGCCTTCACCTCCAACACTATAGTTAAAAATACTTTTAAATGAACAAATATATGTATTTCTTTTAAAAAATAACATACTTCTAACAACTTTGGTTCACTGCTAGATGCAACTGTAAATAATGTGCAACTCTATCCTTCTTACGCTTGAGGCACTCCTCAGCCTATTAAAAGAAACAAAGACCATTGGCAAGATCCTGGGCAAAATACGTGCACGCGATGGGGGAGTGAACTAACCAGGGGGAGGTCGTCGTCGACGGAGGAGGTCGCCGTCGACGCTTTGCTGCTAATCAGAGAGCTGATCGTAGGGGAGGTCTTTGTCGACAAAGAGGGAGGCCGCAGTGGGAGGATCAATCACAAGGGAAAGTCGTCGTTGAAGGGGAAGTTCGCCACAGGAGAATAGCGCTTTGTGAACTTCTTCGTCGTCGAACTTCGGGAGCCCTAATTATCCAGAAATCGTTGCCGCTGTGAGCTTCGGGAGTTTCAGATAAAATTAGAGCTTTCTTGTCTCGTCGCCATGAGCATTGAAAGCTTCTTCGCAAGATTCGGGAGCTTCATTGTCACCGCAGGAGGATCGAGGATGCGGATAAATTTAGGGCTCGCGAGCCCTAATTCTCCAACACGCGATAATTTATATTCTCAATTATTGGATCGGGTTTGAGTTCAGTTAGCTTAATGGGTACGAAATTCGAATCCATTTAGAAAACGATTGAATAACGTTTAAACGGACACTAATTAATCATCGATTAGATGTTTAATCATCGCTTAAGCGAATTAATCGTCTGGCCGAGTAATCCGACCGCTTTCTTCAAGTTCTGTTTAGTTTCAAGCCAAAATATTTAAGCGGACGATTAATCGACCGCTTAAACCTTTTTTTAAATACTGACAAAGTCATTGGCTATATGAGGTAGCTCTCCCATGTCATTCAATTAGAGGTACAAAGCGTACAATTCTTGCTCGACCACTTTTGCCTTGCTTCATTCAGCTTTTTACTTAGAAAAGCAATGGGACTCTTCTCTTGTGAGAGCATTGCTCTAATGCCAACTCCACAAGCATCGCACTCTATCTCGAACACTTTGTCGAAATCGGGAAAAGCCAAGCTTATCCTTAATTAATGCAAAAGCTTCATTGGCTACCTCGATCTAAAGAAAAAGACCTTTTTCTCTTAAGGCAATCGGTGATGGTGCCATCAAACTACTAAAATTTTAGATGAAATGCGGATAGAAAGTAGCTAAACCATGAAAACTTCTCACCTCCGTGGCACTCTTAGGTGTAGGACACTCAGTGTTTTATATGTCGGCCGACATTTCGTTTTCAAGCCTTCACCGCCACGACATCCCCACCCGCATTTGAAATGGCGTTTTAGAAAATGTCGGCCGACATTTCGGGAAAAATCTGATATGTCGGCCGACATTTTGAGAAAAACCCATATGTTGATTGGTCTTGGAAGTTAGAGCAATTGAGAAATTTTAACAATAGATTAGTGAATATATGCTAAATATTTAAGTTTATTATACATGTCCTAAACATATTTATGTAGTTTTGCATAAGTTGTGTATGTATTACCTTGATAAAATTTTTAAATTACATTATTTAAGACATCTAGGATATATATTTGTTATCCATCATGACGTCTGAAATTTACTAAATGGCCCCGAAATATCTCTGAAATCTGAAATCCGACATCCGATTACGACATCCGACATTTCCCTTATATCTGACATTTAAAACACTGAGGCCACTCACGTATTGCCTTTACTTTGTCTTCGTCAACATGAATTCCTTGGGAGCTAATTACAAACCCAAAAATATCAGGCTACTAGTCATGAAGTTGCACTTCTTCAAGTTGATATATGACTTATTTTCGTGTAGCACTATCAACACCTCCCATAGGTGTTGCATATATTCATATTCACTTGAATTGTAGATAAGAATGTCGTCAAAATAGACAATCACGAACTTCCCCAAGAATGGCTTCAATACTAGGTTCATCAAGTGCTAGGGGCATTAGATAGTATAAAAGGCATGACCATCCACTCATATAATCCCTCCAAAGTCTTGAACGACGTCTTTCATTCATCTCCCGGCCTAATGCGAATTTTATGGTAACCACTCCTTGATCAATCTTCGAAAACATGCATGATCCCCCTATCGATCCAACATATCATCAAGGCTCGGCTATCGATGCACATGTGCTAACTTCTATCCTTTGGTGTTAAAAGGGTTAGTACCGCACATGAGCTCATGCTTTCCTTAATATATCCTTTGTTTATCAGCTCTTCAACCTTCTCTATAGAACTTCTCTCTCCTTAAGATTTACTCGGTATTATGGGAGGTTAGGTAGACTTGCTCTAGGAATAAGACCAATGTGGTGTTGAATAGGTGGTAATCCTTCTGGAAGCTCGTTATGAACAATTCTTTTAAACTCCTCCAACATGAGCTTTATCTTCTCGGAAACTTCAATGGATGGAGCGATAACTTCCTTGACTATCAAAGCAAAGCTTTGCTTTGTCTCTTTTAATTCCACTAAGAATTCACCTCGGCTGCATATTGATATGAACTTTGGCTTTTCTTCTTTTGCTGGCTTTGGAACAGGTAGAATAGGCTTCATGACGATCTTCTTGCCCTCCCAAATGAACATATAGATGTTCCTCTTGTCTCGATGGGTAGCATCGACATCGTGTTGTCATGGTCTCCCCAAAAGTATGTGATATGCATCCATATTGACAACATCACAAGCAACGGAATCTTTATAAAACTTGCCTATTGAAATAAGGACATGACAAAGATCTGTTACCTTGATGGAGGGGGCCTCTTTTGATCCACCCAATAGTGTAAGGGTGAGGGTGTGACTCCATCTCTACCTTTAAGTAGTCCACCAATATACTAGAAATGATGTTCTCGTAACTTTCTTTATCGATAATGAGGTTGCATGTCTTGTTTTTGACCGAACACCTTAAGTAGAAGATTTGATGCCATTATGTGGTGTCGGGGGTCTTTTGATTGCATAACCGTTGTACCACGCAGGTGGCTGACTCTCCATACTCTTCGGCAAAGTCAGAGTCTTCCGGCTCAGTCTTAATTTTCACCACATCTTTATCTTCATAGACCACCATGTTGACTTGCCTCCTCCTCGGACACTCATTGGATTTGTGTCCAGGTTCACCACACCTGTAACACTTGCCAACACTTGGCTTGGCGTATGGATTCTTCTTGCCCTTTGTAGTAGGGGTTCATCGTTACTGGGCTTGCTATGGGGCGCTGGTTGCTTTCTGGGCAGGAGGTTGATCGTCCAATATGAAACTCTGCTGAGTTCTTTATTGATGGATGTCTTCTCTGCTATACTATTGAAAGGTGAAGTTCTACTTTGCAACCTCTCAATCTTCATGGCCTTGTTGTGGGCTTCATCAACGGAGAACACGTCATGAAGGATCACGCATTCTTAAATAGAGTACTTTAAACCGTTGATGTACTTTATCGCTTGTTGTTCTTCTGTCATGAATATATTGCATCGTGATGAGAGGCGATAAAACTCCTCCATGTACGTCACAACAGTCCTTGTATCTTATTTGTAATGTTCAAATTGATTGTAAAAGATTGTTGATAGTCAGGTGAAAGGAATTTACCTTGTAAAAGTTACTTCATGCGTCTCCATGTTATCATGAGTGGCTTGCCTTTTGCGTCTCCTTGTGATTTGTAATTGGTCCCGCCATGCGGTTGTTCCTCCCTTAAGCTTGTATGTCACAAACTTGACGTGCTTCTTTTAGAGATGTAAGCCATGTCGAAAAACTTCTCTACTTCATAAATCTAGTCCAAGAAGGACTCAATATCAAGGTTCTCACTAAAGGAAGGAATCTCGACCTTCATCATGTATTCACTAGGACTTGGGTAATCTCTTCTCCCACATAATTAGAAAAAGAAAATCTCCCTCCCTTGTTAGGATTAGGATTGGCCATCCATCTAGGTCCTTGCCCGTAAGCTCTCTCCATCGTAAACTTCATCCTCAGAACCATCTCTTTGATAGAAAAGGTTGTTCAATTCTTCCTTATAGAAAAGATCTTCATATTGGAAATTTCGTAGAGGAGCCTTGGTGACAGCTGATGTGGTGGAGGTTGATGTGGTGGAGGTTGATTTGGTGGTGGTTGGTGCAGTGAAAGTTGACATTGTAGAGGTTGATGTTGTGGTGGTTGATGTGGTAGAGAATGATGTTGTAGAAGTTGATGTGGTGGTGGTTGATGTATTGGAGGTTGTAGATGAAGATTACCTGAAGAACGATCTCGTCCGCTTTGGTACGAAGCATCGGCTAGATCTCGATTGTTGATCTTAAGGGACAAGCTCTTGATTTATTGGATCATACTGTCCATGATTGATTCAAGAACGTTGAGCCTCCCTTCAATAATGCCCTCTTTTGTGAAAAGACTTTGTGATTTGTCGCCATCGCCTGTCATCGTCGAAAAGTTGCCAAAGCTCTGATACCACTTGATGCAGACAAGGAAGAGAAGATGCCGGCTAGATCTCGTTTTAACACCAATGAACCCTGAAAGAAACTTTAAGGTAGGATAATACTCGAATCCACGAGCAAAAACAACTTGAATCCATAAGGAAAGATAGACAACTCGAATCCACGAGCAATAGAATAGAAAACTTAATTGAATTATCAAAATATTATTGTTTACAAAATAAAGGATACAAAGCCTTTAAATAGGCTTTAAAAATAGTAGTCTAATCTAACTAGGAAACTAAAACAAAAATAAATTTAGAATCCAAGTGGACTCAAAAAAGAAATCTTAAACAGATCCTAAAAAACTGTCGGTGACAGTTCTAGTCGACTAGTGCTAGAGACTAGTCGACTTATGAGAAGTCCAAAAATTTTTTTACTCTCTGTTGCGTAAAACTAGTCGACTATTGAGATTTGATTAGTCGACTATTGAACTCTAGTCGACTAATATTTAGGGCCAGTCGACTATTCCAACCGCATAAATGATGTCTGGTCAAATAACAGTAAGGTAAATAAGCTTCCCAACTAGCCTTTTATATTGTCCAACATCAAAAAAAAACTCCCGCATGTTAGCATCAAGCTTGACATAATAATTCATAGGAGTATCAACTAACCGAGAATCCAACATCTCTGTCTCTAAAAGCAAGTCCAAACATACTTGCGCTGTGACAGATACATATCCATCTTAGATTGAGTAACCCCGATTCCAAAAAAATATCGAAGAGTACTTAAATCCTTAGTATGAAACTGATGACTAAAGTAAGTTTTCAAATCTGGAATATCAACAACACTCCCAGATATAATCATATCAACATAAAAGATCACACAATACCCTCATGTAGAGGACCAGCAAAATATTGAATGATCTGACATGGTGTATCGAAAGCCATACTTAATAAGAACTGAACTGAACTTATCAAACTAAGCTCAAGGTAATTGTTCCGGCCCATATAATGCCTTCTTAAATCAACACACCAAATTCTCACTCCCTGACATAACACATCCTGGTGGCTGATCCATAGAAACCTCCTCATGCAAGTCACCATACAAATAGGCATTCTTGATGTCCAGTTAATACAAAAGCTATTGGTGATTAACTGCCACAGAGATAAGAATGCGAACAGAATTCAACCGAACCATAGGAGAAAAAGTCTCCATATAATCCATACCAAATGTTTGGGTGTATCCTTTTGCCACTAATCGTGCCTTGAGACGCTCAACTGAACCATCTGGATGATACTTAACAGACATCCACCTACAACCCATTGTGCGCTTCCAATCAGGAAGCGAGATAAGCTCCCAAGTCTGATTTTGATGTATAGCAAACATCTCTTTATCTATTGCACTTTTCCAAGCAGAAGATGACATAGCTAGCTTATAAGTGTTAGGAATGGAATGGAAGAAATAAGACAGTAAAGGCATGTAAAGCAAAAGAAGCATGATGTAATGAAATATAGTTTGAAATGGGTGTATGTGGTACATAGAAAACTATCTTTCCTGAGAGCAATAGAGAGATCATTTGAAAGTATGGTGTTGGGAACTGGAATCTCATGAAGGAAGATGATGTGCTGGGGACTGAATCACACAATACAACCTATCTGTCCTTGGATCTTGATAAACCTGTAAAGGAGTGGAGACATAAATGGATTCAGGGATGATCGAAAATGCTATGGAAGATATTAAATCTAATGTGAACGAAGGAGGATAGTTTTCTAAAGGAAAGAATGAAGTGGACTCAAAGAAGGTAACATCTGCACTGACATAATACTTGCGCGACTAAGGACTGTAATAACGATAGCTTTTTTGAGTTTGGGAATAACCAAGAAAGATACACTTAAGAGATCGAGGAGCCATTGTCTCGATTAAGTTCCAGGTTATGAAGAAAGGCAACACATCCAAACACACAAAGAGATCAAAAAAAGGGAAAGATACCTAGATACAATAATGGAGAAAGAGACTTTGTTATTCAACACAGATGATGGCATGCGATTAATCAAATAGCATGCAGTAAGAATGTCATCTGCCCAATATTGTTTAGGAACATGCATATTAAACATAAGAGTTCGAGCCACACCTAAAAAGTGTTGATGTTTATGTTCAATTACGCCATTTTGCAGAGAAATGTGGACACAATTGATTTGATGAATGATGCCATGACCAGTACAAAAATAAGTCATTGATGATTGAGTATATTTTAAAGCATTATCAGAACGTAAAACTTTAATGCGTTTATCAAACTGAACATAAATTTCATTATAAAGGTGGATAACACATGTGCGAACTCAGATCATTCTTTCATTAAATATAACCAAGTCATTCTAGAACAATCATCAACGAAGATAACAAATACGAAAATCATTTCAGACTTTTGACTCTATACAGACCTTAAATGTCAGTATGAATAAATTCAAATAACTACAACTGACTAGGAGTGCGAAACGGAACGGTTTGGCCCGGCCCAATCCCTACGCGTCAAGGACTGGTCCGGGCCAAGCCCAGACCTGCCCGCAAACACCGGGCGGCCCGGGCCCGAGCCCGAGCCCCTTTCGGGGACTCGAGCACAGCTTGGGGTCCCGCCCGGGTTAGGCCGGTCTAAATTTGTAATATCCCTAATGTATTATACATGATTTTTTATATATAATAATATCTTAACATGTGTATATACGATTTGTATTATTATTTTATGTGAGTTTTGATAATAAATTGTTATAGATTTCAATTGTTATTAATAATTATTTTAAATAGTTATTAACATGTTGTTAGTGACGATTATTAATATTAGTATTATTATAAATTACTATTACTGATATTAGTTATTGTCATTAATTGTACTAATATTCTTATTATGTGTTATTATTATTAATATTATTATGTTATTGTTTTTAGTTTTTTTCATCTTAATCCTAATCCTTTAGCCTATTACCCATTATCAAAATATCTAATTCTAATCATAATCCAAATCCTAACCCTAACAACCCTATCCCAATCCCAACCTAATCCAAATCTTAACTAAATCCTAACACCAAATCCAAATCTCTACTAAAATGATTTTTTCTTAATCCTCTCCTCCACCTCTCCTTGATTGCACCCGCATCCAGGCTGCCAACCCCTAAGCCCAGACTCCTCACGGCAGCACCCGACCAAGCTCTAGCGCGCGACACCTCAGGCCTCCTCCTTCTTGGCCTCGCGCACTTGCTCTCCGCCGCGCGATCCATGGCCAGCCCATCATCACCACCCACGGCAACCTCTATTGCCGCACCATCCCCCACACATCTCGCCACAGCCCGCAAACCCCCTCCCGTGGCCAGCACTCGAGCCTCCGTCCATGGCCGAGCCATGGCCGCACCAGGCCAAGAGGCTTCTCTCCTTCCGCTCATGGTCGTGACCCCCATCAGCATACCCATCTCCTCCTTCACCTCACCTCTTCACCATGACTTTCATCTCCCAACCTCAGCCAAGCCGCAGCAACAGCCCCTCCACATCCGGAGCGATGCATACCTCCTTCGCACCCCTTGCGTGAGCCAACGCCACCCCCATGGCTGTCGAGCACCCTCCAACGGCAGACCCCCCTTGGCTGGCATCTCACCCCATGCCCGCGCACAGCCGCATGGCCGATCCTCCCTCAGCGGCCCGAGCACAAGCACCACCCCTTGACACCAGGCCATCTCCCCTCCTTGTGCGTCTCCATTGTTGTGACTTCCGCAGCAACATCTAGCAGCATGCCTCTCCAGACTAGGTTGTGGCCTCCCCCTCTCCGTCCATGGCTAGATCTCCGTCGACGAGCCACAAGCATCCATCTCAGCCCCCATACCTGCTGAACTTCTCCATCGAGTCATCGGCATTGTCCGCGAGATGCGCCTAGTTTCGAAGTAGATGGCTGCTTCCCATGCTGTGCGTGAACGCTCCTTTTTTGTTACGCTCCTAGGTTCTCTTCCCCCTCTGTAAATGTTTTATATGTGTTATAAATAATGGTGTGTAGTGTGTACGTGTGGTGTTGTTAATTAGTGTGTGTTATTATATGTAATTGCATGTATATATAGTAAATATGTATAAGATGTATGT
>JAVJIF010030800.1:0-135717 GCA_038442645.1 Agave tequilana | reverse complement strand
CGGGGGTGGTTCGATATTCTAATCTCTACTCTTTACTGCTTTAGTCTTCAATCTCTGTTATGGCACCACAAATTTTTCCCTGAAAAAGACTTTGGGCGGATTTTGATTGATAATAATGGGTATGGACATGTATTTTAGAACGAATAAGGGCTAGGAATTGGTACAATTTGATTTATGATAATTCTGAGACCGAGTCATTCTATTGTCCTGAGTTGGTGAAGATGTTTTACACTCACCTAGATCAGCCTCGGTTAGATTCACAAGCTTACCAATTCACTGTCCACATGCCTAATGATGATTTCATTGTCACGCTTCCTCTTATTGAGGAAGTCACTCATGTCCCGACCAACCCACACCATAGCGAGCCCCTCCCTTTAATTGACTATATGACTGTTATGGGAGTTCGCTGCACGGAGCAGGATCGTGGGCTAAAGGCTAGCACCACGTTTAGGAATGTTCATTGCATAGGACGTTGGATCCTACGCAATATTTTAGGGCTAGACCATACCACAACTTTTAACAGGCCTGTGCTACAGATTATACATGACTTGATGACTAGACAACGCACGGTCTGTTTAAAACAAGGTTATCTTCCATGCACTAATTGTCAACTCTTCCCGAACAAGAGGTGCCAAATACACACACCCCATCCTGATTACACGTCTGTGTAGGACCTTCCTACCAGATGATGTATTTGATTCATTTGATAGAGTGTTTGCTGCACCAGAGAGACCGACCAGTGCATACACTAGTTGTTTACACGCACTCTGGACACCTACTGTCCAGCCAGAAAATGTGCCTGTAGTGTCCTCATCTTCGGAGAGTTATGATGCGGAGGATGAACCCGAATTTTGGAGGGCAGGAACCCCCTGTAGAGACACGTGCTTTCATGTCTACCTTATGGAAAGGCATGAAGAAAATATTTAGAGGGCAAGTAAGGCTGAGAAAGAGGTGGAGGAGCAATCTTCCAGGTTGGAGGAGCAATCCTCTAGGCTAGATACTATTGAGGCGACTTTGAGGAGGACACAATCAGCTGGGCCGAGCACCACATCGGTTCCAAAGAGGAGGAGGGAGTGACTTTTCACCTTTTACCTTTTCATGCATTCTTTTTATCTTGCATACATCGAGGACGATGCATGAGATAGGTATGGGGGGTAGATACTAACTTAGGATTTTTCATTTTCTTGTTAGGTTTTTTTAGGATTTTTACTTTCTTTTTAGGTCTTTTATTTTTAGATTTTTTATTTTTTTTTTTTCTAGATTTTCCACTTTCTTTTTTAGATTTTATCTTTTCTTTTAGAAAAAAAATAAAAAAATAAAAAATAAAAAGATAAAAACTTTTTGAAAAAGAGACAAGTTTTGATCTATTTTTAAGAAAATTAAGATGTATCTTAGAAATTAAGAAAGCCTTAATTATGACATCTTAAGCCTAGTTGAAGTAATAGATCTTGTTTGAAAATTATAGGCTAAGTAAGTAAAATTGAGGAGATATTTTTATCTTACATTTTTTGCCTTAGATAATATGCACTTCACACTTACACATTTCTTGGGATGGAAACAAAGACCAAAAATGCCATATATATAAAATAAAAAAAAGAAAAAAGAAAAAAATAAATATATAAATAAAACATCACCTATTAAGCTGGGAAGTTGTGCCTCAAGAAGCATAATTACTCACGCCTAACGGTGATCATAATAAATAATCCCCTTTAGTCTCGTGGCCTTTTCTACTCGAGACCTTAAACCCGAGGGATGTTTTCCTCATCTGGTGCCCTAAGACCGTCTGGTTTGGGAGTCATCGGTTATAGGCTCGCTACATGGGTGAATTAGAAAGCCTAATAAAACTAAGGGAAGAAAAAAAAAAAGAATATATATAAATAAATGGCTTGATGGTTGGAGTTGAAATCCCAGAAATATTCACAGAGCACGGTGTGCATACTATCTAGGTTTTATGAAAGATAAAGTATTCAATCCAATTTTGAATTCTTACCTTGATTAAAGACAAGATCTTGCATGGATACTAAGTTTAAGGAAGAATGATTATAGGTGGACTTATGACCTAGGATCACTTATATTTTCGCAAAAATAGTTTGTAAACTTGTCTCTTATTCAAAATGCATTTTCAAAATACTAACATTTGTCTTCTTTCTTTATGGATTTTGTGGGTGTAATCCGCTGAAAACCTCAGGAGACAACACTCCTCCTCTAGGGTAACCTAGAGGTTTAACGGCTTGTTGCACATGCTCAGTGCAATCGCGTCACCTGCGAAAGTGGTGTAATAAATTGTTAGTCTAGATTTTCTTTTCTTTGTTTTTGCTCGGACGAGCAAAAGAATAAGTGTGGGGGTGTGATTAGTACACAAAAGTGCATATTTTACATCATAATCCCCATGCATATTACAAATAAATATGTGATTTTTACTCCTCTTCTCTACATATTTGCAGGTACACACTTAATGGAGAGATATCCAAATAATCACTTAATTAACACTAATTAAGTGATTAATCAAGATTAAAGATAAAGCCAAATTCAAATCCAGATCCAGAGAAATCCGCGCAACAAACGAAGATTCTAGATATACCACATGGCTAACAACCTTGTAACTAATCTCCACCAGAAAGTTGTTAGCCAACAGCCACAAAAGTGCCGCGACTTGCGGCGGATCCACCGCAAAATCCGGGCCGTTGGATCTCAGATTTTGCGCCAACAAACTAGGCTCTCGAAGGTTCTCATCCATGCTATAAATACTCCATGAAGACCTGCGTACAAAAACTGAATGGAGAAGAGAGGAGATTAGTTTAGTTGTTGTAATTTTCATGTATTTTTCTCTTTAGGTTTTGTTCTTTAGATCCCTCTTCTTCTTCCCTAGAATTCAATGTAAAAGAGAGTGATTGTGAGGGAGAGAGCTTGTGTAATCAAGAGTGACACTTGAAGCAACAAGGATTGATCCATCCTCCTTCCTCTACTTGAAGCTTGGTTCTAGTTCTATGTGCTTTCTTTAATTGCTTTCTTTATTGCTTTGTTTACTTCTTGCAATTTACTTCATGCTTTCTTGTATTTTTCTTATGGCTTGTTGTAGCTAATTCCTTCTCCATGTACTAGTTTACCACTAGTTTAGCTTACTTCACTAACTCATGGTGATTGCCTTTGTTAATCTTGCAAGTTGTATGATCTTCTCTTCTCCGACGGTTAAACCACCGTCTACCAAGTGAGAAAGTAATTAGGTCAACACGCAAGACGAATCCTAAGCCGATGGAGTGACAACATTAGGCACGCATTCGCTATCAAGGAGTCTAGTAGTCTTGGCAAGCTAGCAAGGTAAGCTAGTCATGGATCTATTCTTTCTTTAAGTTTTCTTTCCTTTTCTTGTGAATACCACATCCACTTCTTGATTTCTTTTCCCACGACTTTTCCACCATGAACATATCCATCTTCTTTTAGTTTCTTTTTCACTTGATTCACTAAGTTTATAAACAAGAGAAGAATACTCGTTTGTTCACTTCACTACCACACGTAAAGCTTCCATCGCGAGCTCTCCCTGAGATTCGACTCGGTATAGTCCTATACTATAGCGGAGACAAGAAAGGGTACATCAAATACATTCTTATATACATAATAAGTACACCTTTCTCGTCTAATCAGTATGGTGCACATCTTTCCTTTTTTCTAGACTGTTGTTGTATCATGGTAGAAAGAATATTAATTACTTTCATTTAATACATAAGGCATGCGAAAGAAGATTGCGACTTTGGTCGCAGTACTGAAGGAGGTCGCATTGTTGTACGATAGAATGCGTTCCTTTATCGATATTACATTATTGCATCTCTTTTTTCTAGACTGTTGTTGTATCATGGTAGAAAGAATATTAATTACTTTCATTTAATACATAGGGCATGCGAAAGAAGATTGCGACTTTGGTCGCAGTACTGAAGGAGGTCGCATTGTTGTACGATAGAATTCGTTCCTTTATCGATATTAACATTATTGCATCTCTTTTTTCTAGACTGTTGTTGTATCATGGTAGAAAGAATATTAATTACTTTCATTTAATACATAAAGCATGCGAAAGAAGATTGCGACTTTGGTCGCAGTACTGAAGGAGGTCGCATTGCTGTACGATAGAATGCGACTAGGGTCGCAGACGTTATAGCGACTAGTGACTGCGACTGTGTCGCAGTTGTCATATAAAATTGAAAGTTATTCCAGTTTAGAATTAAAAAGGGGTATTTTTGTCAATTTGTTTCACGATTGTTTAGGCGGGATCTTTTTTGATTTTTTTTGGCGCCTACACTCTGCGGCCGATATGTGGCATATATTCAGCCACGTCCCGCCGCTGAGAAACTCTCTCAGCCTGCCGGCTGAGGTACAGTAACCCCTATATATATATATATATATATATATATATATATATATATGGAATAATTTGTATGTTAATTTTTTACCCTTTCATACAAAAACTCAAAGATGATGGTAAAGACCCTTGGTGCTTACAAACAAGAGTCACAAGTTCAAAGCACATTGCTGACGAGCTTAGAAGAATTTTCTTCCGATTATAAGGATACACACCATCTACGTTATCCATCCAAATATATGAAAATCTCAATTAACAAAAAAGAAATTTGGAAGCTAGTGACAATGACATATTTGAATCAATCTATCATGAGCATGTTGATACATTAGCTTGAGTGGTTTTCTTCCTTTAAGGCCCTCTTTTGTTCAGTTTTTTATTTTTTTTTTTGAAAAATTTTCGATGGGCTCACAAAAGAAGTTTTCTAGGAGAAAGCTTGACCGCGAGCTCCTCAATATCAGGTTTTCAGACGGCTTTCATCGCCTTCACAAGTGAAATCACATAAACTGATTCACTCTGGCTTGCTGGCCCCAACGCTATTTTTCATTTTGGATTTTTTGCATAGCTAAACACTTTTTGAAGGGAGAAAAAAAAAACTCAAAGAGACCCCGCAGTTTTAGAATTTCTCACCCAGATTTTTTACAACTATACAGCCCCCCAACTTGGTGACGACCTCCACAATACCAAAAGCAACAAGTTCCCACCTTATTCCCAAGACGTACATTCCAGGATGGGACCTAACTTGCCCTCCATCATGATGTAACCAATACCATCCCTAGACTCCATTCAAACAAGTAACACTTAACATCCTAAAAAAAATATTAACCATCAGATATCATATTAACCTCTTAATAATCAATACTCTCCCAACAAAGTGCCACCCTTCTTCCCTCTATAAATACCACATTTCACCCCCAACCCTCTCCTCAAAAATTGTGCCTCAGCCCTTCTTTGTCTTTTTGAGTCTTGAGCAGTGAGATTATTATGGGTGTAGGTTCCAATAGAGTTGAGAGCTTCCCTGATCATGCCCTAGACCTTGAGTCCTCCCTCTCTCATGCACCACCTTTGGAGATCCACAAGGTTTCACTGCCACAAGACAAGACAACCCTCCAAGCTATCAAGCAAAGGCTTGGCGAGGTCTTCTTCTCTGATGACCCCCTTCACCAGTTCAAGAACCAGAGCCCTTTTAAGAAGTTCATATTGGCCCTTCAGTACTTCTTCCCAATCTTTCAGTGGGGCTCTGAGTACACCCTCAAGCTCCTCAAGTCTGATGTGGTCTCTGGCCTCACTATTGCTAGCTTGGCCATCCCTCAGGGGATCAGTTACGCGAAGCTCGCGAATCTGCCACCCGTTATCGGCCTCTGTAAGTAGTATATCAAGTCGTTTTTTCCATTTTTTTTTTCCTTTTGTATGAGCTGACATTGTAGGAAATTTCCTCTGATAACAATTTAAACACACCAGATTTCATGATATATATGAATGGAAAACCATAATGAACAATGTGGACATCCATTAGAATAGTACATGACAAACTTTTTACTAAATGTAAGTATGTCAAGTTCATGTATTGACGTTTCTCTGTCACATCCAAATGGATGAATGGAACAGACTCGAGCTTCGTGCCGCCATTGATCTACTCCGTGCTCGGGAGCTCGCGGGACCTGGCGGTGGGCCCCGTGTCGATCGCGTCGCTGGTGATGGGGTCCATGTTGAGGGAGGTGATCTCCCCTGACAAAGAGCCCATCCTCTACCTTCAGCTGGCTTTCACAGCCACCTTCTTTGCTGGCGTCTTCCAGCCTCGTTGGGCCTCCTGAGGTAAATTACATAAAACTGACGACCTAAACTTCCTTTTTTTACTTTAAACTTTGCTTTTTATGGTGTTATGAGAATACTTAGCTTAAAACTTTTTGAAGCATTTTTAGGTGGAGAATAATCTCTCTCTTTTTGACACACTTTCTGCCAACGATTCCTTTCGAGTGCAGGCTGGGGTTTGTGGTCGACTTCTTGTCGAAACCGACGCTCATCGGTTTCATGGGAGGCGCGGCGGTGATCGTGTCGCTGCAGCAGCTCAAAGGGCTGCTTGGGATTGTTCACTTCACTACTCAGATGGGGTTTGTTCCTGTGATGGTCTCAGTGTTCAAGCACAGAAATGAGGTCAAAATATGTTAAAAGAAAGTTAATTTTGTATTTACTGAAAGTTAATTAGTTCTTAATTATGATTTCGTAATGTGCAGTGGGCTTGGCAAACAGTGGTGATGGGCTTCTCATTTCTGGCCTTCTTGTTGATAACAAGGCATATTGTAAGCTTTTCTTATCTTTTCAGTAATTGGGTCATTAAAAGTTAGATTATTAAAGATTGATATGGCTTTTAAAAGTTATGATTGTCTGGATACATGGGCCAGAATAATTTGATGTGACTGGGGGATTGTTTTGGGTGGGGCCCATTAAAGAGGGAGTAATTGGGTTGTAGAGACCCATCTGGTCTGATGCCCAATAATTTGAATTTTATGTACTTTATCCGTACATGAATTTACCGCCGTGGAATAATGTGACTTCTAAGAGTCAACGCAGGCAACTCAGGTCTGTTTGTTTCTCACTTCTTGGTGAGACACGTACAGTTCATCCAGCTGAGTTTATTAATTTTGCATGTTGTGTTTTGTTGGGCACGGGTCTTCACGGGTCTGTTTGGATTTAAAGAATTGGTGTGAAGTGAGGAAGTAGGAAGTAAGATTTATTTTCTTTAGGAAAATAGAAAATGAGTAGTAAGTTTTCTGGTGTTTGGATGATTGTTAGGAAGTGTGGTTTGGAAAATGTTTTGTCGTTTCCGGTGTTTGGATGGTAATGAAAAGTGGAAGTGGAAAGTTGACCACAAAGTTGACCGCAAAATAATATTAAAATAAAAATTAATTAAGAAAAATAAAAAATAGATTGTAATTATAATGCAAGTGAGATTTACTTGACCAAAAAATTAACTGTTTTATGCTATACTTATTATAAATGAGATTTACATGACCACAAATTAACTGTAGCACTCTGGAAGTGAGAAAATGGTTGTGTAAAAGAGAGATGAAAAAGGGAAATGGGGGTTTTCTTATTTTCCTTTTCCGTGTTTGGATAGATAGGGAATGAGCAATTATACTTCCCCACTTCCTCACTTCACTGTGATTCCTTACATCCAAACACGCCCGTAATGCTGAGCTGACCTCTCTCTATGAATTCGTCACGTAAAGGTTAGAAATGAGGTGAATTTCTGCAACACGTGAATCTCGCGTGTTCTAATTGTCCGATTTGATTGGACTGTAGATTTCTAAATTTTGGGCTTAGAAATAGACATATGCTTAGCTCTTTTGTAGGAGAGAAAAATTAAAAAAAAAAAAAAAAAACATTGCAAAAACGAAATTATTTTTCCATTAGAAAAGGCTCTCTCTTAGTGTTTGGTTTGAAGGAAGTGGGCGGAAGTAAGGAAATGGGGAAGTATAATTGATCACTTCCCTATCTATCCAAACACCGGAAAAGGGAAATAAGAAAACCCTTTTCCTTTTCTATTCACTCTTTTACACAACCATTTCCTCACTTCCAAAGTGCTACAGTTAATTTTGTGGTCATGTAAATCTCATTTGTAATACGTTGTAACGCAAAACAGTTAATTTTTTGATCATGTAAATTTCACTTGCATTCTAATTAAAGTCCATTTTTTATTTTTCTTAATTAATTTTTATTTTAATATTATTTTGCGGTCAACTTTGTGGTCAACTTTTCCACTTCCACTTCCACGTTACCATCCAAACACCAGAAAAGACATAACATTTTCCAAACTACACTTCCCAGCAACATCCAAACACCAGAAAACTTACTAACCAATTCTCAAGTTCCAAAGGGAACTATTATCACTTCCTCACTTCCTTACTTCCTCACTTCCACCCTTAGAAGAATTCAAGATTTGTAAGATCAAATGTTTATTGCATAAAATGATAAAGCATTTTGCATAGGAGGGATATTTGCAAAGATACTAATCGAATCAGAGTCATCCCCGATTTCCTCTTTCTCTAGAGCTCTTATTTTTCTAACTTTCTTGGAGTTTAGAAATATAATAACCAATGAAAACAATTTTGCATGCAGAGTTTGAGGCGGCCCAAGCTGTTTTGGGTATCAGCAGCAGCACCTCTAGCCTCGGTGATACTATCCACAGTTGTTTGCTTTGCTTTCAAAGCTCAGAACCATGGCATCAAAACTGTAAGTAATTGCTTCAAGCATGATGCAGTAAATTTCATGTAAACAAAGAACAAATCTATTAGTTTTACTCATCTCTGTGATTTTGCATTGTTAACTACAGATTGGGCATTTGGAGAAAGGAGTGAACCCTCCTTCACTCAACATGCTATATTTCCAAGGCTCCTACTTGACTCTTGCTGTCAAAACTGGAATCGTCACTGGCATCTTAGCTCTCACTGTAAGCATCATCCAGAAATTTGAATTAAAAAAGAAATGCTTTTATGAATTCTCCTCATTTTAGTAACAAGCGCACAATATTTTACAGGAAGGAATTGCTGTTGGAAGAACCTTTGCTTCTCTGAAAAACTACCAAGTTGATGGAAACAAAGAGATGATGGCCATTGGCCTAATGAACATGGCAGGCTCATGCGCTTCATGCTATGTCACCACAGGTGCAGAACCAACAACAAAATTTTCATCTGTAATGTTTATTCAGCAATCAAAAGTTATGTACACTGACTAGTTAATTTCTCTCCTCTGTCAAAAAATAATTTACAGGATCGTTTTCTCGATCTGCGGTGAACTACAATGCCGGCTGCAAGACGGCAGTCTCCAACATAGTGATGGCCTCGGCCGTACTGTTTACAATGCTGTTTCTGATGCCACTGTTCTATTACACACCGAATCTGATCCTGTCAGCGATCATCATCACTGCGGTCATTGGATTAATCGATTTCCAGGCTGCATTCCGACTGTGGAAGGTGGACAAGCTGGACTTCTTGGCCTGTTTGACTGCCTTCTTCGGTGTCCTCTTCATCTCAGTGCAAATGGGCCTAGCAATCGCGGTAAGCTCACAGCTCTTTTCTTTTTGACAGTAAAGCAGAACTGAATTCTGGAATGGCATAATCTTATGGTTCCAGCTAAGACTGTGAATTCTGATTGCAGATAGGAATCTCTATGTTCAAAATTCTCATACATGTGACAAGGCCGAACACTGTGATCATGGGCAATGTTCCAGGGACCCAGAGCTACAGAAGTATTGGACAATATAGAGAGGCCTCGAGAATCCCTTCGCTCCTCATTATCGGCATTGAGTCTCCCATGTACTTTGCCAATTCTATGTACCTGCAAGAGAGGTTAGACTCCCATCTCATAGAATCTTATACAGCATGATTATGATTAAAAACCATCCAATTGCTAATTAAGATAATATTGTTAATATGCAAAAATAATATGCAGGATCTTGCGGTGGGTTAGAGAAGAAGAAGAGAGGGCAGTAAAAATGAAGGAAAACAACCTAAAATGTGTTGTCTTGGATTTGTCTGGTAAGTGATTATCTTCAAATACAAACCAAACATGTAACTGTTAATAAAAAAAATTGTCCTTGAACTAATAGTTAACCTAAAATTCTATCAGCGGTCACGGCAATAGACACAAATGGCATGGAAGCGCTCATGGAACTGAAGAAAGTGCTCGAGAAGAAATCACTTCAAGTGAGTAAAATTAGTTTTTTATGCCTGATCATTCGAGTAAATACTAAATGAACTCAAGTCTAAACGTAAATTTTCTTCCTACTTTTGTTTGAAGCTTGTGCTGGCAACCCAGTCGGAGATGTGACAGAGAAGCTATACAGATCAGAGGCCTGGGATCTGTTCAGATCAGAATGCATATATATGAGTGTTGAGGAAGCAGTTGCAGCAGTCTCTTTTGGTTTCAAGAGTCAGGCTTAAGCATGAGGGAATTCTACTAACCCAAGAACTGAGTAAATCATCATATAGCTACTGAGACAAATATATGAATAGTCGTCTCTTTAGAAATGGATGCACTTTGTTTGTATCTATAACAAGCAATAACAAAGTCATGTGCTGTTGTTGTTTTGAATGCTGAGCTCTTCTAAGAAGAGGTTTTGAAGAAAGTATAGATATAAATTAGGTTGATGTTTCCAAAAGAAGCTGTTGACATGTGAGTTCAGTTTACCCAATTAATAGTCTTCTTCACCAATGTACTGGCTAGCCATCAAGTTAGTTTAGAGCCCCAGCCATGACATGCCTTCGCTCTGTTCTTCGAAAAGAATTTGCATAAATAATATAAATCTCATAGAAAAACATAAAACTTCACTAGGAAACAAAATCCCGGAGGGGTAAACATAATATCGCTATAGGCCACAATTTCTTTCTTTTTTTCACCCCAAAATAGATCTCAGCACTTACTTTAACTCATTCACCCCCCCCCCCCCCCCCCCCCCCCCCAAACACACACACACACACAAAAGAATAGACCACAATAGATGTTAACACTGATTCTAACTCACAAGGCACCCAAGAATTTTTTTTCAGTCTTTTTACTTAGCCGCCGCGGGGGGTGGGGTGGTGTTGTTTGGTTTGAGGGTGGGGGTGGGGTGTTGGGGTGGAGGACTCCATGCTTATATAATTATAATTCTTAGTGGTTTTATGTAAAGTTCACTTTTAATTTGTGGGTGAACATCAGGTTCCTTGTCTGAACGAATCCAATTGCTAGCAATACCTATGGAGCAACTCCTAAATAATTGCTGAGCTCTTCAAAGAAGTTCTGGAAGTAAATTTAGACAGTAAAATGAACAGCTGTTACTATTCTTCAGGTCATCATACACCTTGCTGGTTGCCCTCATGTAGTGTGGTGTTCCATGTATATAATTAGACAATAATGCTCTGCTTTGAATATGCACCAAAAAAAATTCAAGCACATGAGTTTAAGAATTTTCAGAATTCAACTAGGACGATGTTATTCATCAATATAAATGAAATTCTTTTTTTGAGGTCTGATGGAGAGTCTACAATTAAATACCAATATTACATAAGAGATTACAGGATATATATGATTTTCTCTAAAAAAGCTCAAATTTTGTAAATTTTTAGCCTTGCATGTGAAAAAAAGTCCACTTACTTTGGTTGATGGACGACAGATAATTGCTGGAGAAGCCAGCCTAACAGCTGTTGGTAGCAGCACATATATTCTCTAATAAGCATCCATGCCCACAACTTTCAAATACATCTTAAGATTGGAATATCAAAATATGAGAATCAGCTTCGCCAAAGGTCATTCAAGAGAAACTAACAATTCCCTCATACATGGAACCATTTGAAGAATACAAAACACTGCCATAAGTACTGTACATTGATAGTGAAAGGCTCCTTTGAACTACAGCCAAAATATGCACAAGACCAAATACCATAGTAGTCACAAGACCAAATACCATTATAGATCTGAAACGAAATGAAAGATCTTAATCACAGAATCTAAGTTGAACAATTGTATGACCAGTTTTCGGTCAGATTCCTTATTCTGAAATAGAAAGCAAAAGAAACGCCAGATATCTGCCTGAAACTGAAGCTATCCTTGGCTCCTTATTCTGATTCCTGCCAGCAGAATCCTTGAAACTAGTACAACAATATTCCTGTATATCTTCAGATTTTGTTGCATGTAGAAATCAAGGTAATTAGTTTTCTAGAATTCTAGTTATTCCTCTTCCATTCTGCAGCCATCATAGCAGTGCACTAATGTGGTGAATGCAATACGCATGCGGAGAATCCATTAGTTTTAAAAATATCAGTAGGAACATAAATTCAAAAAGACCATATCTTTGCTTATAACTGACATGTGGAATGATATTTTTCATTGAATTGCCATTTAGCTTGTTTATCTATTGCAAAAAATTGACAACTCTCGTGCAAACCCAAACAAGTCCAGAATATTGTCAGCACCAAGGTCACACCATACACTTGCAAAGACAAGGCACACTTCTGCAAAAAGCTTGCAAGAAGAACTTAAAGGCCCCCTTCTATACTTCCTCGCATCGTAGTGAACTTAAAAAGCATTTTTCTTTCAAGATAAACTTTTACGGTTACATTTTCTAACCACTCAAACAATGACTATGATAAGATGAAAGTTTTCCCAAGAATTAATAATACCCTCAAGTCTTGACAAGTTGACAATCTTCTGTAATCCCCTATATGACCATTATTATGGATCTGTACACACAATTAGGGTTTCTTTCTTCCCATGTTTTTTCTTGGAAATTGTAAGTTTAGTTCCAAATCTTAGGGTTCATTCATCTGCATGCAAGTCCTACAGAACCCTTGTACATCACTTCTAAGTTTGGAAGCAGGTTTAGCTAGAATCAGGACATAATGACACAGACTCCCATCAATATTTATATTCAGTAATCAGTACAATACTCGAGCGTCTTTTAGAGTTATCCACATTTTTGTTTTCGGAAACTTTTCTTTTCTTCACCCTTCTAGTAAGTGTAATGTGAACTTCATCTTGGTCTTACTAATATCCTAAGATCCAGAATGTGATGTTCAGCTTATCAGCTCTTTCTTTAAATTACAAGATTTATCATGTACAAAACAGAAAGTAACCCACAACAGGCAAGTATGATCAAGAGGAACTTAGAGGATAGTTGGCAAAGGCACTAGCATGCTATAAGGGTGGTCATAAGTTCAAGACTCCCCTCCAGCTTGAACACTTCTACTATGAAGCCATACATGTGTCGGAGACTCCGACACCCGTGTTAGATATTGATACTTCCTGTATACTCTGACACTTTCCAAACATGTCCTCAACTACATATTACATTTTTAGATTTGGGACAGTTGACGAACACTTCTTTTACACGCACAATTCTCATGCATTTTTTTTGCTATCATTAAATGTTTTAGATATTTATGCTTTCATGTGTATATCAAAAGACTATTGTAGAAAAGTGCTGACAAATCTTTAGTTGAATTAAAACTGTAATTATTTTAGATTTGTTTTCAATGTAAAAGGTGAGATACATTGAGATACTCCATAGAAAGTTAAAAAGTCAAGACATGCTCCTTTTGTAAAGTCATAAACATGCATGTAAGTTAAAACGTTAGCATATATGTCATCAACAAATGTTATTATCATCATATGTTTGGACTTTTAGATGCACGCACATGTCTATATATTTATGTATATATGCACACCCCTTATTATTTTTATAATATTATGGTATCATAATGACGTATCTGCGTGTCCCACTTTTTAAGAAATTGTCATGTCCCGTGTCTTTGTCAGTGTCCACGTCATACTCGTGCCTCGTGTGAGTGTTTATGTATCTTAGCTCCAACATAATGAGAAGAATTTTGTTCCCGATAAACTTATCCACCTTGCTATTAATAAATAAATAAATAGAAGGGAAGTCGATTGCACAAGGTTCCTACCGTTACATGTTGTCGAAAGAGTTAGTTGTGTCTAGCCTTACCCGATGGGGCAAAACCAAAACTTTGAGTTAGGGGTGCATTGCACTTAACTAATAGTTATTAATCCTAATATATCTATGTCGTGCAAAGGCCAAATTAACTTTCTTTTTCTTCTCTCTTTTTCTTTTTCCTTTTTTCTTGTTTTTTGATGATAAGGGCGTACGATTCACCACACAAATGTCCAAATAAGTTATGCCAAACAAACATACAAGGGCAAAGAACTTTGAGGTAGGGGAGCACTACGCTTAACTAATATCTCTTTGTCATTTTGACCTATAATCATATATGTATCAGACAAGTGTCAAATTATTACTCTTCTTTTGAGAAAAGGACTTGTTATTCACCCAACAATTGTCAAGATCAAATAACACTATATTATCCAAGTACATCCTATAAAAAAGAAAAGGAACGATTAAGAAAAAAATTGAGCTTTAAAAAATACGGAGCAAGTCATTTCTAGACAAAAAAAAAAATTGAAAATTAATATATATTGCAAGAAAATCTTATATAATTACAATAGTGGTAACTTTCATGATTCATAAGCTTTAGTTACAAAGTCATTCTAAAATTTTAAAGGAACAAATCAAAAACAGAGAAGGACATTTTATCACGTTCATTCAAAATATTATTTAAACTAAAAAATAAGGAGTTCTCAATTGCAATATGTGCTCAATAAAATTATAACAAAATAAACCATACATCAATACCTTAGGCGATGCATAGGTGTTTCCACTGTTTAGTAAATGGCCACCAGCACTCTATTGGGACTCTGGGGAGAAAATTGGTGGATCCTGTGTCTATTAATGAGTGGTTATCATTTCATAATGGTGCCGGTGGCGGTTTTACTAGTGAGTCCTAATAGTAATTAATTTTTTTAAAGAGTCCTGGTAGTAATTACCACTCTAATCTTTACCAGGAAAGCTGCTCTAACTTGACTAGGGAATTCGTGACACATGAAACTCTAGAGGAGCACCCTTGTAAAGAATAATAAATTTCTTAGCTGGAGCATACATATGAAAGAATTGTTCCAAAACTCATATAGGACATGTGCAACCTGGAAACCATTTGGCTCCTCCCACGCTTACCCCTGCATTACGTAGAGGCTATTCCCATGTCTCAAACCCGTGAACTCCAAGTAATAAATGGAGTAGCTTTCTTTTATTTAAAAAGTAAAAAAGTAAACCTGTAAAAGTATGAAATTTCCATATTAATCATGCAAACCTATAGGGAAATGCATTTGGTTTTACTCCTGGCTTTATGCGTGCCTAGAAGTTGAATGCACTTCACTATAGCAAATTTATTATCTTTTCTCTAGACGTTTTCCTAAATATGGAAAAATTGAAGGACGGCAACTTGTCTTTTAGGATATGTCACAATCTTTTATTATCCATATATTCTTTGGCCAGAACGTTGGCACAAACAATGAGAGGCTTGACTTGAGGTCGAAACCCAGGTGTAAAATTTTAGCAAATCCTTCATGGAACCTTGCTCCATAGCTTAGATGATGATCATAATTACATGCAGGCTAAGGTACTCTCTGAAGTGTAACTTAATGCAGTCTGTGCTCAGTTCTATATTAGATTGATCTAAAGACAGAATCCTAACCTGAGAATGACAAGAGAGAGAGGTTTATGTTTAACAAACTAAACCTTACTGCGACAAATCAAGTCCAACAAAATCTGAAGTTGGCTATTTAACAGACACTGTCAAATAAACCGTGATGATAAGTTCATAAAACTGAAACTATGTAGCAAGATCTCCACTACTGATTTGTATAGTAGCATTTTCTTCATCAGCATTCTATCACTTCTGTTTGCTTTTTATGCCCTCAAAATGAATATGGCCCAACATAAATTAGTTTGAAAAAATAAATGATTGTAGAAAAATTGAACCATTAAAACATCCTATGATTAATTCCTAAGCTTAAGGCATATGAATAACAAATTGTATCACATGATTGTTTCATATCATGCTTGTGTAATATAGAACTACAAATCTTACCGGCTAGGCTAAAATTGACTGATAATGGTATCACAAATGTGCTTGACGCTGGGACATCAACCTGAAAGAAATATGGACATTAATTAATAAGAAGTTCAAAGGTATCAGTCACACCGCAAAGCAGATGCCAAATGCAACTGGTTAAACATCATGAACTAAAAGAGCCATTGTTTTAGGAATACATATCACCAAAAGGTCAAAAGCACCATAACATTAAAAAAGCACTGTTCTAGATTCTCCCTTTCTTGCCCATTACCTGAGCTGAAACCACCCATCAACCACATTACTACAGAGTGGAACAGATAGCCAAACATCCTCATATACAAACAAGTAGTGTAAGCACGAAAACCTGCATTTAGCATTATTAGAAGCCACCTTATCATGAAAGAACTCTTTTGTGCAAGTATTTACAACTCAAAAAAATGAAGGGAGGATATACATTGTTAAGCAGAAACAGTCAAGAGTTCATCAATATAATAGAAACTCCCAATCAAAAGAAAAATAGTAACAGTAGGAATTGCTTACTTGTAAATGATATGATAATAACAAATAATCAAGAGAAGATATTTCAACTTTTCATTTGGCAATTGACCTAGTAACAAGATGCTCTTTACAATTTCAAGCTCTATCAAAGCACTGTAACATTGTGCCAATCACATTAGTCACAATTTTTGTGGCCATAACAAAATGTACTACCAAAACATAAGGCAAAACTACAAAAAGGAGAATTCTGTATCCTTTCACAACTCAACATCAAATCCATACAGTGTAAAAAGTAGCTTCGAAGCTTGTTGCAGCTCAATAGGCCTTCCTATCACAGTTCCAGGTCATCAAGAAAATTTAGAAAAACCAATTGAAATTAGGCCAGGATTTATAGGCAACGAGAATGGATTCACATTTTGTGGCCTTGACTGCTGTCTTGATGTTCCAGATGACGAGCTTCCCTTTCTTCTCTGTCTTTTTCACAGTGGGAGTGCTAGCCGCAACGTCATTGGGTTTTGGATTTTGTCCATCAACAGATTCCCTGCTCATGCTAATTGCCTCAATCGCAATATCTCACCCTTTGCTGAAGCCAATTCCTCTTCAAGTTTTCTAGTCCTCTTTTCCAGACTCTCTCTCTCTCTCTCTCTCTCTCTCTCTCTCTCTCTCTCTCTCTCTCTCTCTCAATTCCAAGCCTAGAAATGAGGTTTTGCGCATCCTCAATGTTCTCCTGTTCTTCTTTTGCATTTTTTTTTTTTTCTCGATAACAGAGTGGAACAGCATATCCTACTCTGATTCAAGGCTGGCAGTTCTGGAATTAGCATTTTCAAGTTCCTTTGAGAGCAATAATGCACTTTTATTCATCTCATTAAGTGATTTGGTAGCTTCATCCAAATCTGCTCCAAGAGTTCTTCGTGCTTCAGAATCTTTCTTTGTTTTTTTAGCACCTCCAGTTCTCTGTTCAAAGTGGCAGCTACTGCCCCTTCTTCTTTCAACTCTTGCGTTGTGGTTTCCAAATTAGACTAGATATCCAGCAGTTCCTTTTTTAAGCTCTCCCGGTCTTTCATAGTACTTTTTAGCTCATTGGATGCAACACCAAGTTCTTCTTCGGTTCTCTTGAGGGCCTCTGATGAGGACATCACACCAGTTCTCAGTTATCTGTTATGCCTTGGCTTATTTAGAGGATTTTGTGTTTTCTTTAACTTGCTTTTAGTAACACATCGGTTATATCCGAGGAGTTCACTTTATAAGAGCCTATATAAAGAGGCTCAACTCAATGAATAAGAGATTATTGAATGATTAAAATTTCCTCAAATTATCTGGCTTAATTCTTGAGTCTTTTTGCTATCGAGTTTTGGGGTGAGAAGCCCGTGTAAGGGGTGGAAACCCAAAATCTTATCTTGTCTCAATTTTAAATTTTGGTTACGATTTGAAGGTGATTGCGATTCAGGTTGGTATTACATCATTTTGGTATCAGAGCCCTGGTTTTCAATCCCCTTCAATTTTCCTCCTGTTCCAAAATCATCTCATATACCAATCCTAAATCTAGATTCTAGATCCATTCAAAAACAAAAAAAGATCCATTCAAAAACAAAAACAAAAAAAAGAAAAAGAAAAAAAAAAAAAAAAAAAGAAAAAAGATTTCAAAAAAAAAAAAAATTGAAAATTTCGGTCAAAAATTCCCCATAAATCCAAAACTCCACTGTTCATCTTCTCAAAATTTCCCTCCCTGTTCATCATCTTCTCCAACCCGCCGCCGCTACTCTTCTTCACCAACATCATCTCCACTCATCAATCGCCACCAAAACTTCAACTTTAACCCCTTCGAGTTCATCACGGAGCCCTTGTTGATGTCCATTGACTGTTCGGAGAAGATTGGAGCAGACAGAGCTGACCGGAGCAGATTGGAGCAAACATAGCAGTTCGAGGGCCACGTCGTCCTCCTTATAGCCACGTCAGAGCCTCCAGATCCTCGACATCGTCGTCAATAGGGCGGATCAAGCCTCGATCAGAGCTGTTCACCCTGATCATCGTCGACGCTTCGTCATGCCTTCGCCGGAGATCCCCGCCTGCTCCTCACTCGCTGCCACCCCTCCGCCCTTTAGGACTACGCCGCCGCCACCATCGCCCATCAAGTCTCCGCCAACCACCACTGCCTTCATCATCGTCGACGCTTCGTCGTACCTTCACCAGAGATCCTAACCAGACGAGGGCACCCTGCTGCCGGTTCTTCACGGGCCACCGACAACTGATCTTCACCATTCCCCTTCACCGGACTTCCAAGACCTCATCGGAGCTCCGCCATCTTCCTCGGACGTCGTCACAGAAGAGGTCCGTCGGAGTTTCCTCAAACCTCCGCGCCTCCAGACTTCCTAATCGACCGTCGCAAACTTCATCTTCTTCCTCCGATCAAACATCAGCATCATCGCCATCATCGCCCGAGATCGTCAGCTTCCCTAGAGCCTCGCCGCTCTCCCCCATCGATCTTCGCGTCGCAATCTTCATCTCCGTGCCTCGATCAGAACGGATCCAACTTCCTCCATCGCCGCCATCCCCGACGAAGCTGTCGCCGCCGTTGTTGCCTTCCACCACTGAAGTCGACGTCACCAGAGATCTCCAAACATCTTCGTCTTCGTCTTCGCCCTTGCCTCCGCTTGACGAAGCCATCGTCGCCGTAGATCTCCAACGTCGCGCCCCCTCTTCTCCCCAGCACGTTGTGGGAGCCTCGCCGGTGATCGCACCAGAGCCGCCGCTCCAGTCAAAAGAAAGATCTCCGCCGCCGCCGCCGCTGTTGAGGACCCCTCCAAGCCCTAGCACGAGATCGATTGAGAAGGGATCAGGGTATTGAGTTTTCCTTTAAAACCCAACCCTGATTTCCTAAGTGGGCTTGGGTTCAAACCCACAAGTGGTTGGGCTAGATCCAAACCCAACCGACCCATTCTAAATCCGTTTGGGGTTTTAAGAGAATTCCGAGCGGATTGCGGGTCCGAGTTTGGGCGGGTTGAGATTTGAACCCGAACTCGACCCGATACACTTAAACGACATCAGCACTGACGTCAGCGATCCAATCACCCCGAGTTGACTCAGTTGATTCAGCCCAGTGTGTTCTGACTCAGTCAGAAACACAACAGCACTTCCGAAGGCCATTCAGGGCTCGTTTCAAGTCCAAATTGAGCCATTCTCGAGGCAGTGGATTCGTGACAACCAGTATTACGCTCCTACAGCAGTCACAATCTGGTTCAAGCTTCGATCGTCTTCCAGATTCAACTCAGTAGATCAGCGCACCACAGTTCAGAGTTGTTTCTAACCCGATTCGGGCCCGATTTGCGCCATTCTCGAGGCATCCAGCTTTCACTTCTTATCACCGCTGTCCAAGATTCTAGTGGGCGATCTCAACTCTTCAGTGTGAGTATTTCTCTGAGGAATCTTCGAGAATTTTTGCATTTGAGCGTGAACGACTTCCCCTCAGGTGATATCATAACTTAACCTGATTCGTTAACTATTAGATTACTTACAACTACTATATGGATTGCTATAATTTGTTGGTTGAAATGCTATTTGCTTCGATCTAGTAGTTGCATCTTTTCATCATTTTAGGAATGCATTTTTCTTACACTTTAGGGTATTTTTTTGTTTAGTGCATACATTTAATTTAATTGACTCTAGGGCTCTTCACTGCATCTGCTTGTTTGCTTGAGCTATCATGATTAGTCAGCAGTATAGGGACCCCCACTTAGACCAGCTACACAATCTCCATCAGGATCATATGTCCGTTCATGATTACATTGTCATATTTAAGGACGTAACCCATCGTAGTGAAGTGAGAGAGCACCCTTCTGAGACTCTAACTAGGTTTGTTTGGGGTTTACGACCTAAAATAAAATGTGCTATGATTACTGGCCCCTATGACTTAGACACTGTTGAAGATGCCTTTGATGTTGCACTTGACTTTCAAAACGCTAGTCAATGCCAAGGTCAGATGTTCTAAATGTAAGGGATATGGACATTATGATTATCAGTGCCCCTCGGAGAGTCAACATGTTAGAACTGTGCCCACTGATGAAGTTGACTACTCGAAGGCTGTTGAGGATGTCTAAGTTTCTTCTAAGACTGTTAATATAATTGAAGACATAGCAGTTGATTCTGTCACACAGATTATTGATGAAATTCACATGTCTTCTGATAGTGCCAATGATGACGTGGACGAGATAGTTGAGCATAATATACCCACTGTGTCTAATCAGCCATTCGAGTCTCCTTGTGTTGAACCTAGTTTTATGATTATTCCTATCAATTCATCTTTTAGGGAGTCACCTGAATTTCTTGCCAAGATCCAGCAAATGGTTTCTAATACTTCTTTTTCGGGTTGTTTAGAGTTTGTGTCCGAGTCCCGTGTACCTTCATCGTTAGATGTGTGTCCTTCTAGGCATATTATATCTCTCATTCTCCCATCGTTAGGAGTTATGTTTAGAATACCTGCTGCTTTGCATCTGCCTATTGCACATATTGATGATATTACTAGGCTGAAAGCAATTTACAATAACACCTACAAATTTGCTGTATACCCATATAGTATTTTGCAGGAATTTACAGTTGATAATAGGGTGATGGTTACGAATCACTTTGAGGCCGCGAGAGAGTTGCACGCTTGGCGTAAAGATTTCGATATGACTCTGAAGAGGATTGCGTCTATTGCTTACGAGTTGGATAGCCCGTGGGACCCTGGTATCGGCTCCGTCTTCAGCAAGGATGATGCGCCTCGCTCTACTCTCTGTGCCTTGAACGTGTTGCTATCTTCCACAACCGATCCGTCATGGAGACCAGCTCCTCCTCCGCCACCATGGTCTCGACACGATGTACCCATGCTACTGCCACGACCATCACCTTGGCCAAATTGAGCTGCTTCGTGAGGAGAGTCCTCACTCGACAGGGTCGAGTTTCTCCCACCCCGAGGGAATTGATGAGGACATTACGCCAGTTCCCAGTTATCTGTTATGCCTTAGCTTATTTAGAGGATTTTGTATTTTCTTTACCTTGCTTTTAGTACCACATCGGTTATATCCGAGGAGTTCACTTTATAAGAGCCTATATAAAGAGGCTCAACTCAATGAATAAGGGATTATTGAATGATTAAAATTTTCTCAAATTATCTGGCTTAATTCTTGAGTCTTTTTGCTCTCGAATTTTGGGGTGAGAAGCCCGTGTAAGAGGTGGAAACCCAAAATCTTATCTTGTCTCAATTTTAAATTTTGGTTACGATTTGAAGGTGATTGCGATCCAGGTTGGTATTACATCAGCCTCCTTGATTGGGCTAAGCTCCTGAGAAAGTGATTTTGAAGTAGATTTAGCCTCTTCCACGTTTGCTATTTTATGAGTTGTTTGCTTTCTGAAATTCATCCTGAAGCTTCAAGCCTTTAGGCATGAATTCTTCATATGATTTTCCGGTATCCTTTAATTCTTTGGCCAGATTAGAAGCCTCAAACTTAGATGATTCTAATATTTCTTTGGTAACCTGAAGCTCATTTCTCAACTTCTGAGCTTCATTTCTCAACTTCTGAATGCTGATCACTTCTCTTTCCAGCAATATTTTGAGATCATCCCTTTATTTCGTTAACTCGGAAATAGTTGTCAGGTTGTTGCTAATTTTGCTCAATGCAAGCCCAAGCACTTCTCCTAGCAAATGAAATTGGTCATCTTTGGGTTATTCTTTGCTCACTAGAGGATTTCAGAGCATCATACTCTTTTCTAAGGTCATGGAACTTTTTATTAGTGGCATTCTTTTCTGCCTTCAATAATTTAATTTCTGCATGCAAGCGATCAATTGAAGCTTCCTTTGGATGTACATTGATGTGAAACGTGTACAGGGACGAAAGTAAAAGATAAAATAACTCAAAGATACGCTTCACAATAAGAAAGATCGTTGGTAGCAAAGCTTAAAACAGTTAATATCAGCTATTTTACGTAATTTGCGAGTCTTTATTCATAGCAAAGCACGAAACTAATTGTATGCTATGTTTGTTACATGTAAAAGATCCTACTATCAAGAAAGAAGATACTGGAACTACAAAGCAATTCAGATTTGCTCACTTTCTATTTATGTGGACAAAAAATCTGAATAGATAACATACTAGATAATATATATTTAGACTTGTAATTAAGAAGTTGATATAACACGAAAAATACCTGAAAGGATTGTAAATTTAATCTTAACTTACTTGTTGGTTGTTGGTTGATTTCTGAACTCACGCAAATGAAAACAGGTACAGTCGATTGAAACAAGTCGCTTGGGGACTGATGCGCTTATGCAGACGAGACCGAAGTTGCTGGATATGTGACGAGAGAAGGATTTGACGACAGAGTATTCGACAGAGATTTATTTGAGAAAGAAATTTGAAAGGGAGATAGAGAGATAATAGAAATAGATAAATCAGTAGCATCTCACTATTAATTGAGTCTGATTAGGACATCTCACCACTAACAGAATTTAGAATCGAGAAATCTAATAATCAAACTCAATTTTAGAGTGAAAAAGAACTTTCATTGATTGTGTTCTCAATTGAACACACTAGGGCCTTTACATAGGCTATAAAAATGTGCTCTCCAAGTTACAATTGAATTAGAAATATTAATATTATTGAAAATCTAAAAGAAAAAAATATATATGAGAAAGAGAATAGTAATTCTAATACAATTCTGATTACTATTTCCATTATATGAAAGAAATTAAAATCCTACTACTAGTCTGATTTTATAACTCCTTTTAGAACCAAATTGTCATGGTATTCTTGGCCTCCTTTGGTACACTTTTCAAGTTTTTAAATTGAGCTTTGAATTGAACTTCGGCTTCATATTGTCCGCGTCATTCTACTCAAGTTGGAAAGAATTCGACTATGTTGAGTTTGTAAAAAAAAAACTCTCATACTGCTCTAATATGTCAGGATCAATCTTTTGCATCTCACTTCAATCTGTCAATGAATCATCTGTGGATGATTTTCTTTTCTAATGAACCAAATACTTACGAGTCCCATCATTTTTTTGGTGATAATTTCATCATTCACAATTTTATCAATCTAATCCACTGTATTAGATAATATATTTAACAATAGTGGAAGTAAATGTCTCTCAGAAATAGGACAAAGGATGGCTCATCATCTAATGGGTTGCTATAGTTAAAATTAGGACTTATAATCCACTAGTTTTTCAATATTGAATGTAAAACTGATATCAAAATCTTAAGGAAGATCAATAACATAAGCATTGTCATTTAGCTTCTTTAAAATCTGAAATGGACCAGCACTTCGAGCATGTAGTTTATTAACAGTTCTCGATGGAAATCATTCCGAACGAATCCGTACATTTACATAATCACCAACATTAAGTTTTAGATCTTTTTCTTACATCAACTATTAACTTGTAGTTGGCATTACTTTGAGCAATTTTATCCATAACTTTCTTATGTATGTCATGCACATGTGATGCAAATGATGATGTGAAATTTGATGCTCTAATATGATCAGACATAGGAATAAGGTCTATGGGTTGTCTAGGTCTAAAATCATATACAATCTCATGTGGTGATTTTCCTATAGTCCTATTCATAGTTATATTGTATGTAAATTCTGCACTGGCTAGTTTAAGATCCCAAATTCCTGTGTGTTCACCAACTAGTGTGCGCAATAAATTTTCTAGACTTCTATTGACAATTTCAATTCGACCATCAGTTTGGAGATGAAAAGCAGTGAAAATTTCAGTTTCGTGTCTAACATGTGCCAAAGTATTTTTCAAAAGTAACTCGTGAATTTCACATCTCTATCGAACACAATAGTCTTAAACAAATCATGTAATTTGACAACACCGTCAAATAATATCTTAACCCTAGAAGCGTCAGCAGTTCAAGAAGAAAGAAAGAAATGGCCATTTTGGAGAAACGGTCTACGATAACTAAAATAGAATCATGTTTTCTCAAAAATTTTGATAAACCTAACACGAAATCCATACTCTCATCTTACCAAGGACAATTCGAAGACGGGGAGTGGAGTGTACAAACCAGTATTTTGTTTTTGTTGTTTAGTTAGTTGACAAATGTGACATCTACTAACATGTTTAGCAACATCGCATTTCAAACTAGGCCAATAGAACTTATACTCGATAGCATCTATGGTCTTCTCATACCCGAAGTGTCCAGCTAGACCATCGGCATGCAATTCTCAAATAAGAAATTCTCTAAGAGAGGTTCTTAAAATGCATAGTTTACGGCTTAAAAACAAATATCCACCATGCAGAACAAATCCATCAACTCGTATAGTTTCAACTTTTAGTTCCACATATATCTTGTGAAAATCAGGACATGACTTATACTCAATTTTCAATCTCTCAAAACCATTTACAACAGTTGACATCTTAGTCAAAATGAACACTCAGCAGCTGAGAGCATCAGTAGCTTTATTTTCAACTCTCGCTTTATGACGTAGGGTGAATGTATGTCTTGTAATAACTCAATCCAACGAACATGTCTAGCATTCAATTTTTTTAGGAGTAAATGTACTTCAAAGCCTCATGGTCAGAAAAGAGAATGAATTCTTGCGGTAACAAATAATGTCGCCAACAACGAAGTGCTTGAATTACCACATAGAGCTCCTTATCGTAAATAAAGTATTTTTACTTGGTGTCATTCAGTTTTTCACTAAAATAAGCAATTGAATGCCTTTCTTGAGTTAAGATTCCACCTATACATCGTCGGATGCATCGCACGCTACTTCAAAAATCTTAGAAAAAATTACAGAGACACATAACTGGAGCACTGACCCTTCTTGCCTTAATCTCGACAAACGCTTTAGTAGCAACGTTAGATCATGCAAACTCACATTTTTTAGACAGTCATGACAGTGCCGAACCCTTTTATAAACCGTCAGTAGAAGGTAGCAAGTCCATGGAAATTTCTCACCACACGGATGGTCTTCGGTTCCGGCCATTCCTCAATGTCTCTCACTTTTTCAGGATTTACAGAAACTCCGTTCGAAGAAATAACAAAGCCTAAAAAGTGAACTTGTGTTGCAAGAAAGGACACTTCTTCAGGTTAGCATACAATTCTTTCTTTCTCAACACAGTACAAAATTGACATAAGTGGTCTAAATGTTGCTCACGAGAGTGGCTATAAATGAGGATATCAAAGTAAACTACAAGAAATTTCCCATAAAGGGTTGTAGTACGTGGTCATCACTCGCATAAATGTACTCGGAGCGTTGGTCAACCCAAAAGGCATAATCATCCATTCATATAGTCCATCTTTCGTCTTGAAAGTGGTCTTCCATTCATCTCCCGGACGAATGCAGATTTGGTGATAACCACTCTTAAGATCTATTTTAGAAAAGATTATGACACCAGACATCATATCCAGCATATCATCCAACCTCAGAATGGGAAAGCAATACTTGAGTGTGATCTTGTTATTCCTTTACTATCCATGCACATACGCCATGATCCATATTTCTTTAGCATTCATAATGCAGGGATCGCACATGAGATCATGATCTCTAATAAAACCCTTCTCTCCAATTCAACGACTTATCTCTTGAGCTCAGCATGCTCAGTTGGGTTCATTCGGTAATGTAGCAAGTTTGGCAGACTTGATCTGGGTACTAGATCGATAGCGTGTTGGATGTCACGCATCGATGGTAATTTATTCGGAAGGTCTTCGGGAAAGACATCACTAAACTCCTCAATCATGGGGTGACTTTCGGAGGAATAGTGCTATCTGACGTCTTAACCACTTCTTTAGCAGCTAGTATCATGCATGGAGCACCACCGTTCTTGCGTTCTTGGTCAAGTTCTGTCGCACTGATAAAATTAACTCCTTTCAACTTCTTCGGTGATTAGGTTTAGGCTTTTTAGCTATAGTTCGGCAAGGTATCAATTTAATCTTTTTATCCTCGTGCTCAAATCGTCACATGTTCGATTGACCATGAATGGTAACATCATTATCGTAGAGCCATGGTCATCCTAGTATGATTTGACCTACATCCATCATAATCACATCACACCATATCTTGTCTTTATAAACATCAAACTCAATTGGGACAAAACATTGTTGTTTCACGTTTAGGGCCATGGAGTTGATCCATGACACCTTATATGGATGGGGATGAGGTTCAACCTTCCATCCAACCTTCTAATCATTTTGGATGATACTGCATTGATACAACTTTCACTATCCACTATCCACTATTATTTTTCAATTCTTGTCTCCAATCTTAATGAATGTGTGGAAGATAGCAGTTCTTCTCCAATCATCCTTCTCTTATGAGAATGCATACCGGACATATATCTAATTTGAATGTGCGAGTTGAATATAATTATATTCATCATCAGAACCTTCTTGATCATAATCGGAATCGTCTTCATTTATGTCTGGGTGATATGTAACTTTCTCGTCATCAGACTCGGGAGCTTGTGTGGGAACTTCGTTAACGAAGGTGATCTTCATTTTGCTAGAACAGTTAGCAGCGATGTGACCATAACCTTGACATCTATAACACTTAGTGGAAGCACTAAATTTGAAAGAAGTTTTCTCAGGGGTTTTGCTACAATCATCATTTTGTTAGCGTTTGAAGTTATTCTTTCGAGAGTTATTGATCTGGAAAGAGGAGAAAGTCCTAGACACACTCGATTCTGAATCAAAATTCCTAGTGTTGTAGTTAGATCTAAGGGAATCTAGATATTAAACCATGGTGTAGGTTTTCTCTAACTCGGTAACTTTTTTGACTAACAGTTCAGTTGGCAAGTCTTCTCTAAATTCAACTCTAAACCTAGAAATGATTTGAGCTTGTCCTTCCTTACTGAAAGTACTGCATCTGATGAGAAACTCATCAAATTTTACAACGCACTCTTTTGTTGATTTATTACCTTGAATATATTGATGTCGCTTGTTTATAAGATGGTCACAAATGATGGTGACACATATTACCTTTTAGCTCATCCTTCATCATATCCCATGTTTCAATCAGTTATTGAAGTCGGGATGCGCATATATTCTCTAAGTTGGTCCAGTACTGACTAGCTTTACAGGCTAGTTTCATGGCAGCGAACTTAATTTTCCTCGGCTCAGTGAGGTTGTACCATGTGAAGCACTTATCTAGCTGAAGTGTCCAATCTAGAAAAATTTATGGGTCATGATGTCCATCAAATGTGGGAACATCGATCTTAATGTTCTTCAGAAATTGATCATCGAGATTGGGTGGGTTATCAGTGTTATCACGATAGTTGTTTCGCAATGAAGATGAATTTTCTTCAGTAGTGGAGGACGTCGACAAGATATTTCTTTACTTGCTTTTTAGTTTCGTGTAGATCAGCTTGAGTCTGAGCCAGATCATAGGTCAAGACTTCAAGTTTAGCCATAAAATCAGCTATGTTAGGTTGAGAGATCATGAAATCAGTGTTGGGTTCACTAACTTCTTCACATAGGTATGGGGTACCACTACTGGTTGACATGCAATGTATGAGTCTTAATATGAATGAAAATCTATACTAATTTTTTAATTTTATTTTGGATTTTGAAAATTTTGTTTGATTTTCAAAAAATCTGTTTTCTAAAATTGTCAGGCCAGTCAAACACCAATTTTACCAATCTAATTGGCCAGGTCGGCGCAACTCAAGTGAGAAGTTTTTCACATTTGGCGTTTCTTAAATAAAAAATCATGTTGAGTATCCTTCATTGGTTAGACACCAATCGTATGAAATTTCAAAGAAAGGCTTACCTTTCAAGGTTTCTTAATTTACACTAATTTTTTGGGTTTTGAATAAAATTCAACTAGATGCAAGAAAGCAAATAAACATGACTAATATGTAAATTCTATCTGTGCTCTGATACTAAGATGATATGAAATGTGTACGAGGCAGAAGCTAAATATAAAATAATTCAAAGATACGCTTCACCAACAAGAAAGATTATTGATATGAAAGCTTAAAACAGTTAGTATCAGTTATTTTAGTTAACATACGAGTATATTATTAATATCAAAATAATTATTGCATGTAAAAGATTCTATTATTAAGAAATAAAAACTACAAAGCAACTCGCTTTCTATTTATTTGGACACAAGATGAGAATGCATAATAGACTAGATGATGTATATCTAAACTAATGTTTAAAATAACGATAACATAATGATAACATTTTTCTTCTGTTATGTTAACATAAGTTATAACGTAACGCATAACGTAGGTTACACGATTAATATTTATTTAATAAAAATAAATCTATATATTATATTTAAGAATTTTTATAAATAAGAAAATAATTTTAAAAAATATAAAAATATCAAAACATTATATAACACATTTAGCAAGTCTCACAAATATTTTTAGCAAGTATAACAATAATTTCACATTCATAAGTTATAATTCATAATTTCATCTACACAAACAATAATATGATCCGCATATTTCATTATAATTCATAATTTTTAGCCATACTATTCAATCAACACAAAGATTCATAATTCAATTTACAATAATTCGTAATTCAACCATAATTCATAATTTTTAGTCATGCTATTCATTATAATTCATAATTCAAATTATAATATGCTATTCAATTATACACTCGTATCTTTCACTTTTTCTGATATTTTACCCCCGATCTCTATCCGCTCTCTCTCCCTCGATCTCTCTCCGCTCTCTCTCCCTTCGATCTCTCTCTGCGTGTATGTGTGTGTGCACTCTCTCTCCCCCTCCTGGTCTCTATCTGCTTTCTCTTCTGATCTCTCTGCCTTCTGAGAGTAAAGAGAGATCGGGAGAGAAAGCAGAGAGAGATCGAGAGAGAGGGAGTGAGAGATAGCAGAGAGAGATCCGGGGGAGACTGGAGAATAAGAGAGATAGAAGAAAGAGATCAGGAGAGAGAGAGCTTAGATGCACTTGGAGACGAAAAACCGCCACTTAGAGACGACAACGGCGAGAAACACCACGACGAAGAACCACCAAAAGAGTTCTTCTTTTGTTGTCGAGCAGAGAAAGGTATGTCTTCTTCTTTCTTCTTGGCGCTGAATGAGGAGACGATGAGGTTGCAAAGAGGGCGACGAACGAGCAAATTTGGGGGATTTTTTTGCCATATACCGGAAAATATGGTGGGTTTATAAAAAGTCGACTTCAGTGTTCTAAAAAAAGGTTTAAGCAGCCGATTTAGAGTGCCACGGAGGTGAGAAGTTTTCATGATTTAGCTACTTTCTACCTGTGTTTCATCTAAAAGTTTAGTAGTTTGGTGGCACCATCACCAATTGCCTTCAGAGAAAAGGTCTTTTTCTTTGGACCGAGGCAGCCGATGAAGCTTTTGCATTAATTAAGGATAAGCTTGGCTTTTCCTGATTTTGACAGTGTTCGAAATAAAGTGCGATACTTGTGAAGTTGGCAGTAGAGCAGTGCTCTCACAAGAGAAGAGTCTCATTGCTTTTCTAAGTGAAAAACTGAATAAAGCAAGGCAAAAGTGATGGAGCAAGAATTGTACGCTTTGTACCTCTCATTGAAGACATGGAAGAGCTACCTCATATAGCCAATGACTTTATCAGTGTTCTAAAAAAAGGTTTAAGCGGCCGATTAATCGTCCGCTTAAATATTTTCAGCTTGAAACTAAACAGAACTTGAAGAAAGCGGTCAGATTACTCAGGCAGGCGATTAATTCGCTTAAGCGATGATTAAACATTTAATCGATGATTAATTAGTGTCCGTTTAAACGTTATTCAATCATTTTCTAAATGGATTCGAATTTCATACTCATTAAGCTAACTGAACTCAAATCCGATCCAATAATTGAGGATATAAATTATCGCGTGTTGGAGAATTAGGGCTCGCGAGCCCTAAATTTATCCGCATCCTCGATCCTCCTAGGCAACGATGAAGCTCCCGAATCTCACGAAGAAGCTCTCAATGCTCACGGCGACGAGAAAACGAAGCTCTAATTTTATCTGAAACTCTCGAAGCTCACAGCGGCAACGATTCTCCTGGAGAATTAGGGCTCCCGAAGCTCGACGATGAAGAAGTTCACGAAGCGCTGATTCTCTTGTGACGAATTTTCCTTCGACGACAACCTTCCCTTGTGGTTGATCCTCCCACCGCGACCTCCCTCTTTATCGACAAAGACCTCCACTGCGATCAGCTCTCTGATCAGCAACAAAGCGTCGACGGCGACCTCCTCCTGCGTCGACAGCGACCTCCCCCTGGTCAGTTCACTCCCCCATCGCATGCACGTATTTTTTCCTAAGTTCTTACTAATGGTTTTTGTTTCTTTTAACAGGCTGAGGAGTGCCTCAAGCGTAAGAAGGATAGAGTTGCACATTACTTGCAGTTGCATCTAGTAGTGAACCAAAGTTGTTGGAAGTATGTTGCTTTTTAAAAAAATACAAGAAATACATATATTTGTTCATTTAAAATGTATTTTTTAACTATAGTTGTTGAAAGTGGAGGTACATTGATGTACTTTGAACTGACTGACATTATTACTATTTAAATTCTTCTTAGTACAAGCAATTTAATTTTTCTAATTATATTTGCTATATCTTTTATGCTTTTTTGGGAGTTCATAGAATTCATATTTGCATATTTTAAGTATTATAATATTATTATATATTAAAATAATAATAACATGTGTAACCTGTTTAATCACCGTTTAAACCGTTTAAGCATTATGCGCTCCCGGACCGCGCCCATACCGCTTTTAGAACATTGGTCGACTTGCATGGTAACGTAGGTTACGGTGCATTACGTTAAGTAAGTTACGAGCAAAATAATCATAGTTATCAAACATTATGTTTTTTTAGACTTGTTACATAACGATGGTCGGCGTTATGTTATATAACGAGTTATAACAGGTTATATAATGGGATTTTTAAAACACTGATCTAGACTAGAAAGTTGAGATAATAAGAAAAATACCTAAGATGATTGTAAAGTTGATCTTAGCTTATTTATTGATTATTGGTTGATCTCTGAACTCACGCAGATGAGAACAGGCACAATTGATGAAAACAGGGTCAACGAGGAGTCGAGACGCTTATGCAGACGAGGCCAAAGTTGCTGGATGCGTGACAAGAGAGAAGGATTTGGTGATGGAGTATTCGATGAAAATTTATTTGAGTAAGAAATTTGAAAGAGAGATAGAGAGAGGGAATAGAGATAGATAAATCAAATAAAGCATCCCACTACTAATTGAGTATGATCACAGCATCTCATCACTAACATAATTTAGGATCGAGCCATCCAATAATCAAACTCAATTTGAGAGTGAAAAAAATTTCATTGTTTGTTGTTCTCAATTGAATACATTAGAGTCTTTATATATGCTACAAAATTGTGCTCTCCAAGTTACAATTGAATTAGAAATATTAATCTTAAAAGAAATCAAATATCTAAAAAGAGAGAAAAATATATGAGAAAGAGAATAGTAATCCTAATACAATTCTGATTACAGTTTTTATTACATGAAAAAAATTAAAATCCAACTACTACTCTGATTTACTCCTAGAATAAAATTGCCATAGTATTCTTGGGCCTCCTTTGGTACATTTTTTCAGCTTTTGAATTGGGCTTCGGCCTCATGATGTTCGCATCATACATCTTGATTTAGGAGATTCTACTTCAACTGTTCCAGAGTTGAGTTGGCTTCTAAAAGATCAATATGCAGCTCAAGTTCTTCAATTCTGAGTCCTTTTCAGCAAGCAAAAATTGAGATTCTCAATGTTCTCCTTGTCATTTATCTCTAAAGCAAGCAGACTAACTCGATCATGTAGGACAGTGAAGTTTGAAAGTTTGAGAGGAGAAGAGAAGAAGATAGAAAATTGAGAAAATAGAGTGCAAGAGATTAAAACCCTAGGTTGCACCTTTGTTTATTTATATTAGCTTATAATAATAAGTGCACTCACAATTACTTGATTGTACCTACATCAAGACTAATAACTCTAACATCCCCCTCAAGTTGGAGCATAAAGATTAAACATGCTCAGCTTGCAAAACAGAACATGAACTACGAGCAAGTGGTTTGGTGAAGATATCACCTAACTGATCCTCAGGCCGAACATAAAGAGTGACAATATACTTCTTTATCATCAAATCATGAATAAAATAAATCCATCTCGAAATACTTTGTGCGCTTATGAAACACCGGGTTACTAGCAATGAAAATGGCTGATTGATTATCACAATACACCTTCATAGGAATAGGAATCATAGCCCATATTTCATGAAGAGATCTCACCCATATTATCTCGGAGGTTGTGTGAGCCATAGCACAGTACTCGACCTCTGTACTAAAATGAGCTACAACAGTCTGCTTCTTACTACGCCACGTCAACAAAAGTATACAACAGTCAGAATTTGACCTCCTATCACTGCGACTACATTCACAATGAACATCATTAAAGCCCTACATTAAGCCTCTGTGAGGGTTTGTACAACAAACTTTTTCCACGTGCACCCTTTATGACGCAGAAAAGAAGTGAGGATGCCGGCAAGATCTCGTTCTAGCGCCAACGAATCCTAAAAAAAACTCTCAAATAGGATAATACTCGAATCTACAAGTAAAAACAACTCAAATTCACGAGCAAAGATAGATAACTCGAATCCACGAGCAATAGAAGAGAAATCCCAATTGAATTTATCAAAATATTGTTGTCTACAAAACAAAGAATTCAATGATTTTTAAATAGGCTTTAAAAGTAGCAGTTTAATCTAAAAAGAAAACTAAAACAAAAAAAATTTGGAATACAATTGAATCCGAAAACGAAATCCTAAACAGATCCTGGAAAAAAAATAGTCGATGACAGTTCTAGTCGACTAGTGTTAGGGACTAGTCGATTAATGAGAAGTCCAAAAAAAATTTTAACTTTCTGTTATGCAAAACTAGTCGACTATTGAGATTTGATTAGTCGACTAATAAACCGTAGTCGACTAATATTTGGGACCAATCGACTAATATGTATATGTTGCTCTGTATTGTCTCAATCTCCTACATCAGTCCCTCCATCTTCAAAAAAAAACTCACCCTCGAGTTATATTCTGGGTACAACTGCTTGGTAGGGTAGTATGCTTAGAAATCTGCCACATTGAATGTCTTGAACATTGTCATATCGTTCGGAAGATCCACAATATAAGTATTATCACTAATTTTCTTCATGATCTTAAACGGACCATATTTCCTTGGCTTCAACTTGTTATAAGCACCAGCAGGAATTCTCTCTTTCCGTAAGTATACCATCACCATGTCTCATTCACACAAAAAGTTTCTCACGGCTTTTCTTGTCAGTTACCTCTTTATACTTTGCATTGAATTTCTCCAACTTCAATCGAACCTCTTCTTGAATATCTATGACTTGTTCGGCCTTGGTACTAGCTGCACTACTAAACTTCTCCCCAATTAGTAGTTTAGCTAAATCTAAAAGATGATGAGGTATCTTTTTATAGACAATTGCAAAGGGTGACATACATGTTGAATTGTGGACCGTGCTATTATAAGCAAATTCAGCTTCAGGTAAAGCTTGATCTCATTCTCTTGATTTGTCTCCACATATGCCTCGTAGCAAATTGCCTCAAGTGTGGTTAACAATTTCTGTTTGTCCATCGGTTTGAGGGTGTATACTTCAAGGTTGTATGAAATTTACTCCATAAAGTAGTCCAAAAAATAGCCAAGAACTTGCTATCATGGTCGAAAACAATAGAACTCGGCACACCATGCAATCTCACAACCTCTTGAAAGAGTAATTTGGCCATGTGAGGTGTGTCAGAAGTCTTCCGGTAAGGAATATAGTGTGACATCTTGAAAAATCGATCAACCACAACGAAGATGGAATTCACTCTCTTTTGTGTGTGAAGAAATCCTAACACGAAATCCATGCTCGAGTCTTCCCAACTATCTTTGGGAACGGGCAATGGTGTATACAAACTAATATTTTGAGCTTGTCCTTTAGCAACTTGACAAATCAGACAACTCCTCACAATTATAGCCACATCCTTCCCCAATTGCGGCCAATCGTATCTCTTCTCGATGCTAGTAATAGTTTTATCTCTTCTAAACTGTCCTCCAAGCTCGCCTCCATGCAAATCTCGAATGACCTTCTCCCTCAAAGAAGTCCTAGGTACACAAAGTCAATTTCCTTTAAAAGAAAACCCTCCATAATATGATAGTCTTGTGCGGGTTGCTTTGTCGAACACTTCTCCCAAAGCTCAGCAAAGCCTTCATCCTTTTCATATAGTTCCTTTAAGAAATCAAAGCCAATGAAATCACTTTGTAAAGTGACCAACGACGAAACTCTTCGACTTAATGTATCAGAAAAACTTTATTGTCTACTCCAAATTTGTAATGTATTACAAAGTTGGACTGCTCAAAGTAAGATACTCACCTTACATGCATCTTGTTGATGTGCTTCTGATTCTTGAAATGTTGGAGTAATTGGTGATCTGAAAATAGCACAAAGTCCAATGTTCTAAAAGCGGTTTCAGTACGCGCAATTAAACAATTCAAACAGTGATTAAACGGATTACATGTTTTATTATTATTTTAATATATAATAATAATATAATACTTAAAACATGCAAATATGAATTCTATAAATTATAAAAAAAAGCATAAAAGATATAACAAATATAACTTGAAAATTAAATTGCTAGTACTAAGAGGAATTTAAAAAGTAATAATGTCAATCAGTTCAAAATATATCAATGTGCCTTCACCTCCAACACTATAGTTAAAAAATACTTTTAAATGAACAAATATATGTATTTCTTTTAAAAAATAACATACTTCTAACAACTTTGGTTCACTGCTAGATGCAACTGTAAATAATGTGCAACTCTATCCTTCTTACGCTTGAGGCACTCCTCAGCCTATTAAAAGAAACAAAGACCATTGGCAAGATCCTGGGCAAAATACGTGCACGCGATGGGGGAGTGAACTAACCAGGGGGAGGTCGTCGTCGACGGGAGGTCGCCGTCGACGCTTTGCTGCTAATCAGAGAGCTGATCGTAGGGAGGTCTTTGTCGACAAAGAGGGAGGCCGCAGTGGGAGGATCAATCACAAGGGAAAGTCGTCGTTGAAGGGGAAGTTCGCCACAGGAGAATAGCGCTTTGTGAACTTCTTCGTCGTCGAACTTAGGGAGCCCTAATTATCCAGGAGAATCGTTGCCGCTGTGAGCTTCGGGAGTTTCAGATAAAATTAGAGCTTTCTTGTCTCGTCGCCATGAGCATTGAAAGCTTCTTCGCAAGATTCGGGAGCTTCATTGTCGCCGCAGGAGGATCGAGGATGCGGATAAATTTAGGGCTCGCGAGCCCTAATTCTCCAACACGCGATAATTTATATTCTCAATTATTGGATCGGGTTTGAGTTCAGTTAGCTTAATGGGTACGAAATTCGAATCCATTTAGAAAACGATTGAATAACGTTTAAACGGACACTAATTAATCATCGATTAGATGTTTAATCATCGCTTAAGCGAATTAATCGCCTGGCCGAGTAATCCGACCGCTTTCTTCAAGTTCTGTTTAGTTTCAGGCCAAAATATTTAAGCGGACGATTAATCGACCGCTTAAACCTTTTTTTAAATACTGACAAAGTCATTGGCTATATGAGGTAGCTCTCCCATGTCATTCAATTAGAGGTACAAAGCGTACAATTCTTGCTCGACCACTTTTGCCTTGCTTCATTCAGCTTTTTACTTAGAAAAGCAATGGGACTCTTCTCTTGTGAGAGCATTGCTCTAATGCCAACTCCACAAGCATCGCACTCTATCTCGAACACTTTGTCGAAATCGGGAAAAGCCAAGCTTATCCTTAATTAATGCAAAAGCTTCATTGGCTGCCTCGATCTAAAGAAAAAGACCTTTTTCTCTTAAGGCAATCGGTGATGGTGCCATCAAACTACTAAAATTTTAGATGAAATGCGGATAGAAAATAGCTAAACCATGAAAACTTCTCACCTCCGTGGCACTCTTAGGTGTAGGACACTCGGTGTTTTATATGTCGGCCGACATTTCGTTTTCAAGCCTTCACCGCCACGACATCCCCACCCGCATTTGAAATGGCGTTTTAGAAAATGTCGGCCGACATTTCGGGAAAAATCTGATATGTCGGCCGACATTTTGAGAAAAACCCAATATGTTGATTGGTCTTGGAAGTTAGAGCAATTGAGAAATTTTAACAATAGATTAGTGAATATATGCTAAATATTTAAGTTTATTATACATGTCCTAAACATATTTATGTAGTTTTGCATAAGTTGTGTATGTATTACCTTGATAAAAATTTTTAAATTACATTATTTAAGACATCTAGGATATATATTTGTTATCCATCATGACGTCTGAAATTTACTAAATGGCCCCGAAATATCTCTGAAATCTGAAATCCGACATCCGATTACGACATCCGACATTTCCCTTATATCTGACATTTAAAACACTGAGGCCACTCACGTATTGCCTTTACTTTGTCTTCGTCAACATGAATTCCTTGGGAGCTAATTACAAACCCAAAAATATCAGGCTACTAGTCATGAAGTTGCACTTCTTCAAGTTGATATATGACTTATTTTCGTGTAGCACTATCAACACCTCCCATAGGTGTTGCATATATTCATATTCACTTGAATTGTAGATAAGAATGTCGTCAAAATAGACAATCACGAACTTCCCCAAGAATGGCTTCAATACTAGGTTCATCAAGTGCTAGGGGCATTAGATAGTATAAAAGGCATGACCATCCACTCATATAATCCCTCCAAAGTCTTGAACGACGTCTTTCATTCATCTCCCGGCCTAATGCGAATTTTATGGTAACCACTCCTTGATCAATCTTCGAAAACATGCATGATCCCCCTATCGATCCAACATATCATCAAGGCTCGGCTATCGATGCACATGTGCCAACTTCTATCCTTTGGTGTTAAAAGGGTTAGTACCGCACATGAGCTCATGCTTTCCTTAATATATCCTTTGTTTATCAGCTCTTCAACCTTCTCTATAGAACTTCTCTCTCCTTAAGATTTACTCGGTATTATGGGAGGTTAGGTAGACTTGCTCTAGGAATAAGACCAATGTGGTGTTGAATAGGTGGTAATCCTTCTGGAAGCTCGTTATGAACAATTCTTTTAAACTCCTCCAACATGAGCTTTATCTTCTCGGAAACTTCAATGGATGGAGCGATAACTTCCTTGACTATCAAAGCAAAGCTTTGCTTTGTCTCTTTTAATTCCACTAAGAATTCACCTCGGCTGCATATTGATATGAACTTTGGCTTTTCTTCTTTTGCTGGCTTTGGAACAAGTAGAATAGGCTTCATGGCGATCTTCTTGCCCTCCCAAATGAACATATAGATGTTCCTCTTGTCTCGATGGGTAGCATCGACATCGTGTTGTCATGGTCTCCCCAAAAGTATGTGATATGCATCCATATTGACAACATCACAAGCAACGGAATCTTTATAAAACTTGCCTATTGAAATAAGGACATGACAAAGATCTGTTACCTTGATGGAGGGGGCCTCTTTTGATCCACCCAATAGTGTAAGGGTGAGGGTGTGACTCCATCTCTACCTTTAAGTAGTCCACCAATATACTAGAAATGATGTTCTCGTAACTTTCTTTATCGATAATGAGGTTGCATGTCTTGTTTTTGACCGAACACCTTAAGTAGAAGATTTGATGCCATTATGTGGTGTCGGGGGTCTTTTGATTGCATAACCGTTGTACCACGCAGGTGGCTGACTCTCCATACTCTTCGGCAAAGTCAGAGTCTTCCGGCTCAGTCTTAATTTTCACCACATCTTTATCTTCATAGACCACCATGTTGACTTGCCTCCTCCTCGGACACTCATTGGATTTGTGTCCAGGTTCACCACACCTGTAACACTTGCCAACACTTGGCTTGGCGTATGGATTCTTCTTGCCCTTTGTAGTAGGGGTTCATCGTTACTGGGCTTGCTATGGGGCGCTGGTTGCTTTCTGGGCAGGAGGTTGATCGTCCAATATGAAACTCTGCTGAGTTCTTTATTGATGGATGTCTTCTCTGCTATACTATTGAAAGGTGAAGTTCTACTTTGCAACCTCTCAATCTTCATGGCCTTGTTGTGGGCTTCATCAACGGAGAACACGTCATGAAGGATCACGCATTCTTAAATAGAGTACTTTAAACCGTTGATGTACTTTATCGCTTGTTGTTCTTCTGTCATGAATATATTGCATCGTGATGAGAGGCGATAAAACTCCTCCATGTACGTCACAACAGTCCTTGTATCTTATTTGTAATGTTCAAATTGATTGTAAAAGATTGTTGATAGTCAGGTGAAAGGAATTTACCTTGTAAAAGTTACTTCATGCGTCTCCATGTTATCATGAGTGGCTTGCCTTTTGCGTCTCCTTGTGATTTGTAATTGGTCCCGCCATGCGGTTGTTCCTCCCTTAAGCTTGTATGTCACAAACTTGACGTGCTTCTTTTTAGAGATGTAAGCCATGTCGAAAAACTTCTCTACTTCATAAATCTAGTCCAAGAAGGACTCAATATCAAGGTTCTCACTAAAGGAAGGAATCTCGACCTTCATCATGTATTCACTAGGACTTGGGTAATCTCTTCTCCCACATAATTAGAAAAAGAAAATCTCCCTCCCTTGTTAGGATTAGGATTGGCCATCCATCTAGGTCCTTGCCCGTAAGCTCTCTCCATCGTAAACTTCATCCTCAGAACCATCTCTTTGATAGAAAAGGTTGTTCAATTCTTCCTTATAGAAAAGATCTTCATATTGGAAATTTCGTAGAGGAGCCTTGGTGACAGCTGATGTGGTGGAGGTTGATGTGGTGGAGGTTGATTTGGTGGTGGTTGGTGCAGTGAAAGTTGACATTGTAGAGGTTGATGTTGTGGTGGTTGATGTGGTAGAGAATGATGTTGTAGAAGTTGATGTGGTGGTGGTTGATGTATTGGAGGTTGTAGATGAAGATTACCTGAAGAACGATCTCGTCCGCTTTGGTACGAAGCATCGGCTAGATCTCGATTGTTGATCTTAAGGGACAAGCTCTTGATTTATTGGATCATACTGTCCATGATTGATTCAAGAACGTTGAGCCTCCCTTCAATAATGCCCTCTTTTGTGAAAAGACTTTGTGATTTGTCGCCATCGCCTGTCATCGTCGAAAAGTTGCCAAAGCTCTGATACCACTTGATGCAGACAAGGAAGAGAAGATGCCGGCTAGATCTCGTTTTAACACCAATGAACCCTGAAAGAAACTTTAAGGTAGGATAATACTCGAATCCACGAGCAAAAACAACTTGAATCCATAAGGAAAGATAGACAACTCGAATCCACGAGCAATAGAATAGAAAACTTAATTGAATTTATCAAAATATTATTGTTTACAAAATAAAGGATACAAAGGCCTTTAAATAGGCTTTAAAAATAGTAGTCTAATCTAACTAGGAAACTAAAACAAAAATAAATTTAGAATCCAAGTGGACTCAAAAAAGAAATCTTAAACAGATCCTAAAAAACTGTCGGTGACAGTTCTAGTCGACTAGTGCTAGAGACTAGTCGACTTATGAGAAGTCCAAAAATTTTTTTACTCTCTGTTGCGTAAAACTAGTCGACTATTGAGATTTGATTAGTCGACTATTGAACTCTAGTCGACTAATATTTAGGGCCAGTCGACTATTCCAACCGCATAAATGATGTCTGGTCAAATAACAGTAAGGTAAATAAGCTTCCCAACTAGCCTTTTATATTGTCCAACATCAAAAAAAAACTCCCGCATGTTAGCATCAAGCTTGACATAATAATTCATAGGAGTATCAACTAACCGAGAATCCAACATCTCTGTCTCTAAAAGCAAGTCCAAAACATACTTGCGCTGTGACAGATACATATCCATCTTAGATTGAGTAACCCCGATTCCAAAAAAATATCGAAGAGTACTTAAATCCTTAGTATGAAACTGATGACTAAAGTAAGTTTTCAAATCTGGAATATCAACAGTCACTCCCAGATATAATCATATCAACATAAAAGATCACACAATAACACCTCATGTAGAGGACCAGCAAAATATTGAATGATCTGACATGGTGTATCGAAAGCCATACTTAATAAGAACTGAACTGAACTTATCAAACTAAGCTCAAGGTAATTGTTCCGGCCCATATAATGCCTTCTTAAATCGACACACCAAATTCTCACTCCCTGACATAACACATCCTGGTGGCTGATCCATAGAAACCTCCTCATGCAAGTCACCATACAAATAGGCATTCTTGATGTCCAGTTAATACAAAAGCTATTGGTGATTAACTGCCACAGAGATAAGAATGCGAACAGAATTCAACCGAACCACAGGAGAAAAAGTCTCCATATAATCCATACCAAATGTTTGGGTGTATCCTTTTGCCACTAATCGTGCCTTGAGACGCTCAACTGAACCATCTGGATGATACTTAACAGACATCCACCTACAACCCATTGTGCGCTTCCAATCAGGAAGCGAGATAAGCTCCCAAGTCTGATTTTGATGTATAGCAAACATCTCTTTATCTATTGCACTTTTCCAAGCAGAAGATGACATAGCTAGCTTATAAGTGTTAGGAATGGAATGGAAGAAATAAGACAGTAAAGGCATGTAAAGCAAAAGAAGCATGATGTAATGAAATATAGTTTGAAATGGGTGTATGTGGTACATAGAAAACTATCTTTCCTGAGAGCAATAGAGAGATCATTTGAAAGTATGGTGTTGGGAACTGGAATCTCATGAAGGAAGATGATGTGCTGGGGACTGAATCACACAATACAACCTATCTGTCCTTGGATCTTTGATAAACCTGTAAAGGAGTGGAGACATAAATGGATTCAGGGATGATCGAAAATGCTATGGAAGATATTAAATCTAATGTGAACGAAGGAGGATAGTTTTCTAAAGGAAAGAATGAAGTGGACTCAAAGAAGGTAACATCTGCACTGACATAATACTTGCGCGACTAAGGACTGTAATAACGATAGCTTTTTTGAGTTTGGAATAACCAAGAAAGATACACTTAAGAGATCGAGGAGCCATTGTCTCGATTAAGTTCCAGGTTATGAAGAAAGGCAACACATCCAAACACACAAAGAGATCAAAAAAAAGGGAAAGATACCTAGATACAATAATGGAGAAAGAGACTTTGTTATTCAACACAGATGATGGCATGCGATTAATCAAATAGCATGCAGTAAGAATGTCATCTGCCCAATATTGTTTAGGAACATGCATATTAAACATAAGAGTTCGAGCCACACCTAAAAAGTGTTGATGTTTATGTTCAATTACACCATTTTGCAGAGAAATGTGGACACAATTGATTTGATGAATGATGCCATGACCAGTACAAAAATAAGTCATTGATGATTGAGTATATTTTAAAGCATTATCAGAACGTAAAACTTTAATGCGTTTATCAAACTGAACATAAATTTCATTATAAAGGTGGATAACACATGTGCGAACTCAGATCATTCTTTCATTAAATATAACCAAGTCATTCTAGAACAATCATCAACGAAGATAACAAATACGAAAATCATTTCAGACTTTTGACTCTATACAGACCTTAAATGTCAGTATGAATAAATTCAAATAACTACAACTGACTAGGAGTGCGAAACGGAACGGGTTTGGCCCGGCCCAATCCCTACGCGTCAAGGACTGGTCCGGGCCAAGCCCAGACCTGCCCGCAAACACCGGGCGGCCCGGGCCCGAGCCCGAGCGCCTTTCGGGGACTCAAGCACAGCTTGGGGTCCCGCCCGGGTTAGGCCGGTCTAAATTTGTAATATCCCTAATGTATATACATGATTTTTATATATAATAATATCTTAACATGTGTATATACGATTTGTATTATTATTTTATGTGAGTTTTGATAATAAATTGTTATAGATTTCAATTGTTATTAATAATTATTTTAAATAGTTATTAACATGTTGTTAGTGACGATTATTAATATTAGTATTATTATAAATTACTATTATTGATATTAGTTATTGTCATTAATTGTACTAATATTCTTATTATGTGTTATTATTATTAATAATATTATTATTGTTATTATTTTTAGTTTATTTTCATCTTAATCCTAATCCTTTAGCCTATTACCCATTATCAAAATATCTAATTCTAATCATAATCCAAATCCTAACCCTAACAACCCTATCCCAATCCCAACCTAATCCAAATCTTAACTAAATCCTAACACCAAATCCAAATCTCTACTAAAATGATTTTTTCTTAATCCTCTCCTCCACCTCTCCTTGATTGCACCCGCATCCAGGCTGCCAACCCCTAAGCCCAGACTCCTCACGGCAGCACCCGACCAAGCTCTAGCGCGCGACACCTCAGGCCTCCTCCTTTTGGCCTCGCGCACTTGCTCTCCGCCGCGATCCATGGCCAGCCCATCATCACCACCCACGGCAACCTCTATTGCCGCACCATCCCCCACACATCTCGCCACAGCCCGCAAACCCCCTCCCGTGGCCAGCACCCGAGCCTCCGTCCATGGCCGAGCCATGGCCGCACCAGGCCAAGAGGCTTCTCTCCTTCCGCTCATGGTCGTGACCCCCATCAGCATACCCATCTCCTCCTTCACCTCACCTCTTCACCATGACTTTCATCTCCCAACCTCAGCCAAGCCGCAGCAACAGCCCCTCCACATCCGGAGCGATGCATACCTCCTTCGCACCCCTTGCGTGAGCCAACGCCACCCCCATGGCTGTCGAGCACCCTCCAACGGCAGACCCCCCTTGGCTGGCATCTCACCCCATGCCCGCGCACAGCCGCATGGCCGCTCCTCCCTCAGCGGCCCGAGCACAAGCACCACCCCTTGACACCAGGCCATCTCCCCTCCTTGTGCGTCTCCATTGTTGTGACTTCCGCAGCAACATCTAGCAGCATGCCTCTCCAGACTAGGTTGTGGCCTCCCCCTCTCCGTCCATGGCTATGATCTCCGTCGACGAGCCACAGAGCATCCATCTCAGCCCCCATACCTGCTGAACTTCTCCATCGAGTCATCGGCATTGTCTGCGAGATGCGCCTAGTTTCGAAGTAGATGGCTGCTTCCCATGCTGTGCGTGAACACTCCTTCTTTTGGTTACGCTCCTAGGTTCTCTTCCCCCTCTGTAAATGTTTTATATGTGTTATAAATAATGGTGTGTAGTGTGTACGTGTGGTGTTGTTAATTAGTGTGTGTTATTATATGTAATTGCATGTATATATAGTAAATATGTATAAGATGTATGTTGAATTCACTTGTGTTTATGGGTGTAGTAGGTGTATGTGGGTATATTTGCATAGGGGTGTGTTAATTCATGTAAATATTTGCATGTGTGTATGTAATTATATTATTATATATGTGTGTGTAATGACTAAATGTATGTATGTATGTGTATGTATGTATGTATTAGAGTGTATGCACGCATAGTGTACGTGTATACCTGTATGTGGGTGTGTACACATGTATCTATACGTACGTGTGTTTACGTGTGCATGTGATTGCGTGTTACAGCGATCTGGACCCGTTCGGTGAGATCCGGACCCGTTATGAGAAATTCAGAATTGTGCTCGTTATAGACCCGATACACAAACGATTCGAAGACCGACCCATAAGATGATTCAGAGGTTCATACCAGTTCGGGCAGTGAAGACCAGACGGCGATTCGATTCCAAAACCGCGTCATTTCATGTGAGTATTTGTTCCTATGTCATTTTCTTATTTATCATTGTCAATAGCACATATATATTGCTTGTACCATTTCATTTGACCATCTGACATATTTTACCAGTAAATTATCTGTATCACTTCATGAGGCATCGGTGAGTTTTCATCTTATTTATTTAATTAATATGAATATTTATTTATGTCTTTTCGTATGCTAGAAGTTCGTCGTTGTTGGCTTAGGCCTTGTAGCGATATATCTTAAACAGTAACTCCGATCTATTGACTGGCTGGCCGAGTTCATATTTAAGCATCAGATGTATATGGACCTTGTATTTTGATATTGAGATATTAGACTTATACCACTTCATGTGTGGATGATTACTATTTTTGGATTTGGATCTAGTTATGATAGTCTGTCTATGGGATTGATCTTGAGATAATTGGTTCGTGACTGTGATTAGAAATGTATATTTTATGTGGAGTATTTATCATATTTGATATTTAATTGGTAATTATTCAAATAAAAATTAATTTGGATATTGAGGACGGTTTAGTAAGGATCTTACTTTATTAAGGGATTAGAATTCTGGATGCTTGAGTTGGTACATGTACTTATTTAGAGTTAAAGTTACTTTAGGATTTATATTCTTTATATCAGATATTAACTAGTAATTAGATGATATTGATGATGGTTGGAGTATGATCAGATGTATGAATATTCTACTGTCGATATTGATGTGTACGATGAGACTGATCTTGGACTGTTAGGAGTAATTATTTCTAGATTCACCTACGTGTTAGGTTGTGAGAGTATTGATGGTTTACTTTTGATATTGAGTATCAGATGTAGACTACTTTAGATCACATGTTATTCGAGAGTGTTCTACTCCTCATTTATAATTCGGTATTTGTTGATTTAAGTTGATCGAGGATAATCAGTAGACTACTTTTCATGATTGGTTCTTCAATTATTTGATTATAGAGATAGAACTATTGCGAGAGTGATTTCATTGATATCGGTGATAATATATATATATTTATATATATATATTCAGAGTTTGATAGCAGTCATTATTTGATCTCGGTTATTGGTGACTTAGAAATTAGAACAGATTGGTATTTGATGTTTACGATGACTGTATCCAGATTATGAGTTAATGGATTCATTACTGTTGTTGTCTAGTATGAGTGGATGAGATGTTGATCAGTTTTATATGAGATTGTACATTGACTTGACGGTGCAGGACTGTTACTGTATTAATTCATATTACTGAAAGTTACTGGGAAAGTATTGTTAGTTCGTAACACCATGTGCAGTCCTATTGTTCATCGTATACACGGTTACTGATAATGTTTATTGTCCTAATTATTGTTCGCAGTGTATACGATTAATGTTAACTGTTATACTGTATCATTACTGCACTGTATCATCCCAATATCTAGTAACATGGCGATTGACTGATTTAACTGAATTGAATAATAATTAAATGGACAACTTACGCTGAGATTGAGAAAATTGATGGAGGAGACAACATCTGTATTTTAGGTGGACCTAAGATACAGGTTGCACAGCCGACTTACGGTTTCACTACAGGGTTCCGGGAGATGACTGACATCTCATCTGTTTATTGTTCTACAGTGTTACTGTGAGTATTGTTCCACAGTAATACTGTGAGTACTGTTACTATTACTGACTACCTGGCAGTAGGGCTTGGTTCAACGCAAGGCATCTGGGTCGTGGTCCCTGGTATGCATGGGACCCACCTAAAGCATAGATAATGTCTCCAACTAATCGGTTTCGATAACTTAGTTACTTAGGACGTCGATTGGCTCACATGGTAGGCGTAGTATGGGATACGTCTACTGCATGTGACTATTGGTGTTCGATGACATAATAAATACTAATGAATTGTTCATATTGCATTGTGACTGACTGTATTCACTTGACTATACTTATATATAAACTATAGTAGATACCTGACTGTACTCATGTCTGGTTCGGACATATGACTCTAGTATCCACTGCCTTTATTATTGTTCAGCATGTTATTCTAATCTTATTCCAGTATTTATTTTCTTAATTTTCTTCATGATATTAATTATTGGTTATTTTTTATTTACAGTTTATCATTATGTACACACTGTTTATATGTACGAGCACTTTCCTTTTTCTTACACACTCATTAAGTCGCTTCCTGACGACCCTGAATTTGCACGTTCAGATATTGAACATTTTATATTTTTATTAGGTTGTTGAAATCGTACATGCTGTGAGAAGCTGGAGTCTCCCTACCTATTCTGATATTCTTGCCTTTCTTTATTCCTGTTATTATTTTTTGATTCATGTATATCAGACTTTTCTCTGAGATCATGTATAGACATTTTATATATTATTGCAGTGATGTTGATTCTTCATAGTGGTTATATATCATGTTCAGGTTACTTTAGGCTTAGCGTGTATACGTAGGGTATTCTCCTCGCGTATATGCATCGCCAACTCTCATTACGTACCCAATTGTGTGTATTTTGAGAAGTGAGGCGTGACGAAAAATTTTTTAAAAATCCAAAAAATGGATTTTTAAAGTATTTTTAAAAATGTTTAAAATCTCAAAAAATTTAAAAATCCATAAATTTTGACAAAATTGCTACAAGTTGTGAAATGCAAATGTAATTTTTTTATTAGCAATCCAATAATTTTGATAAATTGATAAAAATTCAAATAAAGTATATAGATTAAAAATGAAGTATAAATTGATATAAATATAAATGAAGTATATAGATTAAAAATGAAGTATAAATTGATACAAATATAAATACAAATGAAATGTATAGATCTTCATTTCTTCATTCATCTTCTGGAGAGTTTTCAATGATTTCTTCTACAGATTTATTTTGGCTTCTTGTCTCTATATCCAGTCAATCCTTCTCTTAGATGCTCATCTCGATGGCTTCTGATGACAGGCGGTTCCTCGTATCAGTCAGCCTCCGTCCAGCGGTACTAAATGCGGATTCTAAAGCTACTGTAGAGGCATGAGGGGTTAGTAAATCACTAGTCAAATCTAAATTACAATTATACCTAGAAGAAGAATGATTACTACAGCTTGTTGCTGAAGAGTGCGTCTATTTTTATACTAAATTTGACAATAATATAAATACCAGAATGTGAGAGAGCTTGAAACCTTAAGCACTTAAGAAGGTTTAAGGTAGCTTGAGCACTTAAGAACTTGAGAGGGCTTGAGGAGGCCTAGGGAAGCTTGAGAGCTTCAGCACTTGAGATTTTTAGATATTTTTTTTATTGATGAAATGAAGGAAGAGGGCGTATTTATAGAGGGGGAGAGGGTGTTAAAATGTATTTTTTTTGCAAAAAAAATAATTTGGACCCAATAGAGCCATTGGGGGTATTTGTAAAAAATTATAAAAAAAATCCACGATTGTAATCTTGGGCAATTATAACCTTGGGGATATTTTGCAAAAAAAATTGCAAAAAGACCCGAAACTGCCTCCAACAGCTATAAAAATAGCCATTGGGGGTTTTGTCCCGCCCCGCCCAGGTTCGGCACGTGCCAAGCTCGGGCACGTACAGCCCAGCCTGACCATAGGCCTCCTTTCCCAAACTCGAGCACGCCCCATGTTTGGGGGCGGGGCCCAGGCTGGGACTAGGCTCTAGTAACTCAGGCCGGTCCCGTGCGGGTAAGCGATCGCACCGGGCTGGGCCCGTTCGAACCCCTACAACTGACGATTCTCACCACGCTAGGAAAAGAACTATGGTATTGCTTGCCCAACTGACAAGCCTCACATTTTAAAATAGAAACAAGACCCAACCTTGGAACTTAACGTAACTTATCCAAAGACGGCTGACCAAAATAATGATGTGATTGCAACAGAGATGTAAAACCTGAAGTGGAAGCCCTTTCAGGTATATTCAAATAGTACAACCCATCTTTTTCGTGCCCTGAACCATTCACCTTCTTCGTCCTGAGGTCCTGAAAAATACAAGAATTAAGTGAAAAAGTTATGGAACATTAAAGTGATTTGCTTAATTGGCCACAGATAACAAATTAAAAGAAAATTTAGGCATATATAACGAATCAAATAAAGACAGTGATAGGGTAGGGTGAATGACACATTTCCCAAGCACAAGATAAGTAGACACATCATTCAAGACAATATTATGTTTTATAGGACAACGATTATGAAAGAGAATTTATACCAGACATGTGCCAAGCTGGCTCCTGAGTGGATGACCCAGGAGGAGGGTGATGACTGAGTTACCACAAAGGCTGAATTACCTATATATGTCAAGGTTGCAGTAGGTTGAGAGAAAGTACTAGCAAGAGCAATCAACTTCTAGATGATTTGTTCAAGTGGAGAGGAGGTATCAGAAACTGAAGCCAAATTAGAACTGAAAGCATTATGTCCAGGTGTAGAAGTTGTTATTGCATATTTTCATCATACACTTGATGTGCATACTCGTATTTACCCCACTTGTCCCAGCAGTAGTCTTCAGTGTGACAATTCGTGCCACAATAACGACATCTCCGTGGTGGACCAGGGCTACCACCACGACCACCATGACCACCACCATCTCTACCACCACGTCCGCCATCACCACGACCACCACCGCGGTCCGCGGCCCACTGTGCTTGCAGATGTAACAAGAACACAAGATCTCAGAACTCCTAGATCCCACAACGAACAAGAACACGAGATTTGCAGAAACCCTAGATCTCATCCACGAATACACCACGAACAGATAGATCTGCAGAAACCCTAGATCTCGCACCACGAACAGACCACGATCACACAATCATCAAGAAACACCTCAGAAAATTTGAACGGGATATGCAGTCCCTTTAAATTGCTCTAATACCAAGTGAAGTTTGAAAATTTGAGAGGAGAAGAGAGAAGAAATAGAAGAGAGGAAGAGAGAGAATTAAGAAAATAGAGTGCAAGGAGTTAAAACTCTAGGTTGCACCTCATGTTATTTATATTAGCTTATAATAATAAGTACGCTCACAATTACTTGACTGTACTCACAATTGTATTTTCTTTAAATTTGGCTTTAAGCTGATTTTTATCTCCCCTAACTTGTACAATAGCACTCTCAATTTGCTGTATTTGTGATTTAAGATCCTCAAACAAGTTTTTTCCTCTTTGTACTTATCGACCTAAGGCTGCTATTGTCCCTTTTGTAGAGCTTATCTGACTTGACAAAGAAGCTCCCTCTTCCTCTAATTTCTAACTTGTTTCTTTTGTTCTTTCTAACTCCTCCAGTGCACCGTTCACTGCCTGTCCCAAGCCAGGATAAAGAAGGAGGGTTGTGGTAGGCCTGTGACAATCAACGTAAAAAATTGTCACATATTATGAACATGAACCAAGAAATAAATTTTGTTGGGGCGTTTCTTACTGAGCGACGCGATACATCGGAGCCCGGGTGTAGCGAAAAGTGGGTAAGGGTTGCTCGGTCGTTGTCCAAAAGCGATGCCCACATCGGTGCCTGGATGTGGTGTCAAATGAGCAAGGGTTCCCACACTTTTATGAACGAGTGAGGGTAAAGAAGTTAGCTCATGAATATAGGATTAGGTTAGCACCTTGGAACATACATTCTCTTACAGGTAGATTAGCAGAGTTAGTTAATGTTATGGTTAGAAAGAATGCTAGTATTTTGTGCGTACAGGAGACTAAGTGGGTAGGTGAAAAGCTAGAATTATAAAGTTGTGGGGTTATAAACTTTGATATACTGGCAGAGAGAGAAATCGTAATAGGGTGGGTGTGATCATAGATAAACAATTGCTTGAGGATGTAGTGGAGGTTAGGAGGAATGGTGATAGTATTTTACTAATTAAACTTATTTTAGGTAGGGAGATTTTTAATATTATTAGTATCTATGCACCGCAAGTAGGACTTGATGAGTCTAGTAAGCGTTAATTTTGGGAGGATTTAGATGAGATAGTGCAAGGGATACTCATTAGAGAAAAGCTTTTCACAGGCGGAGACCTCAACGGGCATGTAGGAACTAGACGTTATGGGTTTGATAGTGTACATGGAGGATTTGATTTTGGGAAAAAAATAAACTAGGTAACTCGATTCTAAATTTTGCTTTGTCCTATGATTTGGTCTTTTAGCGAATACTTGGTTTAAGAAAAGCGTCTCACTTGATCACTTTTAGAAGTGGATCAAGTGCGAGCCAAATAGATTACTTTTTAACTAGGAGAGTAGATAGAGGTATTTACATTGATTATAAGGTAGTACCGGGTGAGACTGTAGTAACCCAGCATAGATTCTTAGCTTTAGATGTTCGGATTAGAAGGAGATTTAGAAAGATTAAACGTAAGTTAGATCCAAAGATTAAGAGGTGGCGGCTAAAAGAAGGTAACCAAGGAGTCTTTTTAGGTCGAGTGGTACATGAGACAGATTGAAAGCCCAAGATGATCTCAATACAACATGAAACAAAATTGCTAGCTGCATTAAAAGAGTAGCTAAAAATGTACTTAGTGAGTCACGAGGTGGTGCGCCACCATGTAAGGACACATCATAGTGAATGAAGAGGTAAAAGCCGCCATAAAGATCAAACGAGACTCTTACAGAGATTTAAAGAAAAATTGTGATGAAGTGAATTTTGAGAGGTATAAGCTAGCCAAGAAGGAGGCTAAGAAAGCTGTTCAGAATGCAAGAGCTAAAATGTAAAAAGAAGTTTGTGAGAAGTTTGATACCAAAGAGGTTGAGAAAGATACATATAGAATTCTCAAACAAGGGAGAGAAAGACTAGACTTATTTACTGTGAGGTGTGTCAAAGATGAGGATTAGAAGGTTTTAGTTCGAGATGAAAAAAATCAAAGAAAGATGGAGAGAGTATTTTCATAGATTGTTCGATGATAGTTCTACACAAGATTTGGGTGATCTTGCCATTCAGTGCCAGGATATGAACTATAATTATATGCGTAGAATTAGCGAAACTAAAGTTAAAGAGGATGAAGTCGAAATAAGTTGTTGGCCCAAATGGAATTCCTATTGAGGTATAGACATGCTTAGGAGAGATGGACGTGAGATGCTGACAAACATCTTTAACAAGATATGACTAACTAAAAAGATGCCAAATGAGTGGAGGATGAATACTCTAGTACCTCTCTATAAGAACAAGGGTGATATCCAGATTCAAACTACCGTGAAATAAAACTCATGTGTCACACAATGAAACTTTGAGAAAGGGTAATTGAACATAGGTTAAGACAGAATGTTAAAATATTGGAGAAGCAGTTTGGATTCATGCCAGGGCGATCGACGACAAAGGCTATTCATTTGCTTCATCAACTTATAGAGCGATTTCGAGAGGAAAATTTGCATATGTCTTTATTGATTAGAAAAAGCTTATAATAAGGTGCCAAGAGAGGTATTATGGTGGACATTGATGAAAAAGGAAGTTCCCGTCAAATATATTAACATAATCAAGGACATGTATGATGGAGTAGTGACAAATGTCAGAACTTATGGAGGCATAACAAGTGATTTTTTTATCATAATTGAATCGCATCAAGGATCTGCATTGAGTCCATTCTTATTTGCCATAGTGATGGATGAGCTTACTAGAGTTATTCAGGATGAGATACAGTGGTGTATGTTATTTGCTGATGATATTATCCTAGTCGATGAGACGAGAGCTGGGGTAAATGCCAAATTGGAGCTACGGAGGCAAACTCTAGAATCTCAAGGTTTTAGATTAAGTAGGGCCAAAACAGAGTGTATGGAGTGCAAATTCAGTGAACAGGGAATTCGAGATTATAGTATTGTGACATTAGACGGACAGGAAATACCGATGAGCGGTCATTTTAAATACTTGGGTTCTATTATTCAAAAGGATGGGGAGATCAATAGTGATGTCAATCATAGGATCCAAGCCGGCTGGTTGAAATGGAGGAGTGAAACAGGAGTTTTATGCGATCGTAACATTCCGTTATGACTGAAGAGAGTTTTATCGGACTGCTATTAGGCGAGCTTTGTTATATGGCACAGAACGTTGGGATATAAAGAGATATCATGCCAGAAGATGAGTGTAGCAGAGATGCGCATGCTTCGTTAGATGTATGGTAACACGAGGAGAGATAAGGTGAGAAATGAGAATATTCGTACTAAGATAGGCGTAACCCCTATAGAAAAGAAGATAAAAAACCTCCTACGATGATTTAGTCATGTGAGACATAAACTTACAGATGCGCCAGTCCGGCGAGTAGAACGTATCAAATTAGGGAAAGTTAAAAGAGTGCAGGGGAGGCCGGAGAAAACATGAATGGAGGTGATACGACAAGATATAGAGGCTAAAGGTCTCAATGAAGACATATTGCTCGATAGGAATGAGTGGAGAAAGCTGATCTTTGTACCCGATCCGGCGTAATTCTCTTTTGGTTCATGTAGCCTACCCCAACTATTTGGGACAAACGGCTTAGTTGTTGTTGTTGTTTTCTTTTGTTCTTCCTGTTCCTTCAGTAATCTTTTCTCAAAGTTCTCTTTCAGTGAAGCTTGTGGCTGCATCCTTTTTAGACAACATTATCTTCATCTGCAATTCAAGTCACATCAGAGAGAGAAAACCGTTAATAATACAATCTGTCAGAAAACAGTGATAATATCATTCTGCGTTAAGAAATAAATATCTTAAAGATAAAAACAAAACAATAAACATGTATCTTTCCATTTATTTCATATTGAAAGTTACATCTCCCCTAACATAACTAGGAAAGAAACTAGTAGTTACACAAGATATTTTCTATATCAGTTTTTCTTGATGAGACAAGTACTGGTTCCAGCTTATGGCCTTGAAGAAAAGGTTGAAACAGGTTTCCCCATGCAAGATACTTGGAGTATTATCGATGGACGACATGGTGCTTGTATTTATCACATGGAATGCAGACACGGCACAACATGTTAATGTGCACAAGCATGTGCTCATCTACATTTTGGTTATTTTACTAACTTATCAAGTAGGTTAAGTGAGCTCCGAATGACTTCAATTGATCTCCCTTAAAACCATTGTCGCTCCTGTTATATATCCCAGCATAATTACAGCTCAAATAGGCCATAACTTGTGGATGAGACAGCTGGATAGAGGTTAACATGTCCTTAATTAATCTTTTTGGGGTATGTCTCCTTTATATTTGTTCCTTTTTCCTTTACTGCCAAGTATAAATCTAAAATAAGAAACTGATATAAATTAGAAGTCTGAAGCCCATAAGGATTCAATTCTTGGTGATGTCCATATTTCCATGTAAACAAGAGGTCAACTTCTACGTGCAGGCAATTATTGAAGAGAATGAAAATAGTTCTACTTTTCATATATCTTGGGTAGATAATTGTTTCATTCTCATAGTTTTTCTCCTCACTCTCTCATTCCGTCTTTCTCTATTATCAATGTCTTTCCTATTTGTTCTTTTCTACCTTTCCTTCTTTCATTTTGTAGAATACAAGTACACCTACTGCCACAGATTTTGAGAGTGACAATGTAGTAATGGAGGATCCACCACGTGAAACATAATTTACTTACTAGGTCAGGTTTTGAAGTTTATCTCACAAACAATCAGCACAAATGGTGCAGGATGACATTTCTTAAGTTTGTAAAAATCTGATATTGATGTGAGAGTTGACTGTGACATATGCTTATACTGAGAATAAAAGCTATGATAAATAATCAACATCATCGGATGCCGCAGACACCATGATAGGCAATATGTATTCCAAGTTTTAAGATTGTTCACAGATTTGATAGTCGACTCCATGGCTGCCTTTTCCTTCTTCGATGTTGTATATAAAGCACCGAGCACACCTGCCGCAATTACTCCAAGCACATTGAAGCGAGATACAAATGGACTTCCACGAGCTTCTTGCACAGGTACTTGCTGCAGCAAAATGCTATATAGTTTAGCATTTAAAAGCGCAGCAGTAAAGAAACAGTAATACTTAATAATTTGGTCAAATATAAAAATGAAAATCAAAGAGGAATAATTAAGCCACCCCGGATTGGATTAAGCTTTGGGGATGACATTTCCTGCTCTTCTAGTTTAGGTTCTTTTTCCTCTCACTTCTCTCTGTCTTTCTTCTGTGACATTATTAGTTCAGGTTCTTGTTCATCTCGCTTTGCTAGATCTTTCCTCTCTGAAAACATTTTTTAAAAAATGATTCAAAGAAATCACTGCAATAACCTAAACTGACAGACCTGACAAAAAAAAAGCTCATTGTAGCTTTTTCCAGATGATGCCTTTTGAGTAAAATGAAGCAATAGATGCCAATCACAAGTAAAATGTCTATAGCTTTTCAAATCTACATTACAGAAAACTAATCCCTTAAAATGCAAAGGAAACAGGTGCATCTTAATAGAGTATATGCATTTCAATCAAAGATAATCTTAAAAATTGTGTCATAAATTATAACATGCAAAAAAAGTGAGTTTAGACTGGACACATCTAAGATTCAGCCCTCCACAGGGACCAGTTAACTAGGAGGTAGAAACTCAAAAGGCATGCTGCACACTCTTCCATGCAGTTAAAGAAAAGGAGGAACTGGGAAAAGTATGAGTAGATACAGAAAGGCTAGAAGAACTCAAGAGGCCTAGGTTTGTCTGCAAATGAGGCAATAAACAATCTAACATTCAAATGAGTGGGAAAATTCAGTGCTTCCCTCCTCTACCAGAAGCAAGAAAACCAGAGATATTAATTCTGATATGTAAGTTAAAAGTGATAGTTGTTCATACATAGCTGTTGAGAGAGAGATTGTGTATTAGTGTATTGGTGTATTGGGTTTAGTCCCATATTCCTTGTGAGACTAGGAGTACTATGTATTGACCATTATATATATACATCAGAGTATGAGAATACGACTCAACCCTCTCTCTCCCAATCTGTGATGCAATACTCAAAAATCCCCCTAATCTCAGAACCCTAATCTTAATTTCTCTCCAAAAAAATAATAATATTTCTACTGTTCATCATCCCCTACACCCCCTACCCCGAACCCTAGACCGAGCCACCCAGCCACCATAGCAGTTGCCACCATCACGTCCCCGCCTTCATCGCCGAAGTCATCGCCGAAGTCATCACTGCAGTCATCTGCCTTCGTCGTCGCAGTCATCCTTCGTCGGCAGTCTTCGTCATCGACTATTGTTGTCTTCGCCTGATCTTTTGCAGTCATCGCCTCGTCGACTCCTCATCGATTGTCGATGCCGTCTCCCGATCTCCTCCATATCTCGAGCTCATCGCAGCATCGACTATCGAGCTCTGTTGATCTTCATCTATCGAGTATGATCAGATTCGTCTTTGTCTTCGTCATCACGGCAGAGTTTAGATGATGATATTGTGATCATCATTGTCTTTCACTGTCCTCGTCACGACGTCATCGTCTTCGTCACCCTACAGATCCTCGTCGGCAATTTGCAGTCTCTGCCGCTACTGTAGCAGCTCTCTAGTGATGCATTGATTCGGGTTTAGTATAAACCCGACCCGCCAGCAATCAGCTCGACCCGAGCTGACCCGACACCAACCCAAACTGGCTGAGTCAGCTACTACAGTGCCAACATGTTTACTGTTGGGTTTGATTTTTGGACCATTTCGCAGTCATTCACAACCTGATTTGCGCGATTCTCGAGGCGTTGGAACCGTGAAAGTTTGAGCTACGCATCTATAGTCTTCACAAGGGTTTGTTGTTGGCTATATCTCATATTTTTGTGGCAATTTGGATGCTCGAGTTTTATAGCAGTAGCATACGCATTCAAACATATAGAGTTATAAAACGTATTTGGATTGCGAGAAAGCCATCGGGTTATGGCTTTATTGACTTTGATGACCGTAAAGATGCTCAAGATACAATTCATCACTTGAATGGTAAACATAACTGGAAGCTTAAGTTTTCCTAATTCTAGAGATGGTGGTAATTGTAGTGGTTGTGTTCATGGTTCAGGAAAACTTGGCAGTGGCAACGGTCTTTCGTTATAGTCGCACTCATCCCAGTGATCACAAGAGTCCAGGCAAGCATCTCCATCTCTCTACCATGCGATTCTCGAGGCGTTGGAACCGTGAAAACTAAAGCTATGCATCTATAGTCTTCACAAGGGTTTGTTGTTGGCCATATCTCATGTTTATGTTAGCAATTTGGATGCCCGAGTTTCTGAGCAGGAGCTTACGGATTAGTTTCAAACATATGGAGTTATAAGACGCATTTGGATTGTGAGAAAGCCACCGGGTTATGGCTTTATCGCCTTTTGATGACCGTAAGATGCTCAAGATGCATTTCATCACTTGAATGGCAAACATAACTGGAAGCTTGACTTTTCCCATTACTCTAAAGATGGTGGTGATCGTAGTGATTGTGTTTATCGTTTTGGAGAACTTGGCAGTGGCAACGGCCGTCGTTATAATCACACTCATCCCAATGATCACAGCAGTCCAGGCGAGCATCCCTTTCTCTCTACCACTCTACCTCAAACAGGTACTCGTATATCTTGTCTTAAATCATCTGTCACATACTTGAATTATAGATTTAAGAGCTTCTGATCACATAGCTGAAAACTGAGGCAAGGTTCTATATCGGATATCGAGATGGTACCGGATGAGGTTTTTTCATACCGGATATCAGATATCAAGGGAGATATTAGGGATACACGCGCATATCGGGCGTTCATATCGGATATTATATATAATAAAATATTGATAACTAAAAGTTGATTTAGTGTCATATAGATATCATCTACTAAAAAATGATGTAGAATGCATGCAAAATAGTAAAAAATAATGTACATTTGAATGCAGTCGTGCAATAAATAAGTTATTTCATATCGGGCGATATTTCGGGTGATTTATTGCCCGATATCAGGCGATTTATTGATCGATATTTTAAATATCGGTCGTTTTTTTCTTCAAATGATATGGCGAATGATTTTCCCATATTGTATCGGCAGCAGCAAAAAGAGAGATATCGGTCAATATCTCAGCCGACTTGGTCGATATTTAAAATAGGAAACCAAGGTATTATGTCCTATTTTACTTCAACCTCATACTCTTACTCTATAAAATTAGCAGATGGCTCTCGGACACTCATTTAGGGCATGGTACTACCGCTACCACCCCTACTATTCATTTATCGTTTATGTTCTATTTACCTTATTTTTCTAATAACTTATTATCAGTAAGATTATCGAGGTTTTAAATTATATAGTGACATTTTTCTAGACGCATTGTGTATTTGAGAAACTTGGGATGAGGAAGACGATTAGCACAGGACGTAAGTGAAACGGACTATATGAGCTAGAGTTAACATCCGATTAGGTGGCCTTTATCAGCACTTTTATAGCATTGGACTGCCATTGTCAGTAGATCACCCTTCTCTACCTATAGCAAAACTTTTTCCTCATTTAGGTCAGATGTTTCATTCTTAGAATGTGAGTGTTGTCAGCTAGGGAAGCATCATCGTGTGTCTTACCCTAGTCGGATCAATAAAAGGGTTGATAAGCCATTTAATTCAGTACATTCTGATGTATGGGGTCCATGTCCACTACCTTTAAAACAGGAATCGAGGCATTTTGTTAGCTTTGTGGATGATCATTCAAGTCACATGGATATATCTGCCTAAAATCTCGTTCTGAAGTGTTTTCCACATTTAAGGTCTTTTATTCAGAAATAAAAATCAGTTTAATTTTAACATTAAAATTTTGAGAACTGATAATGCTAAAGAATATCTAGACAACAACTTTAGACACTTTTTGGAACAAAATGGAATATTACATCAATCCTCTTGTGTTTACACTCTCCAACGGAATAGGATAGCCGAACGTAGGAATAAGCACCTTCTTGATATTGTTAGGACTCTTCTGTTTCATAGACAGGTATCAAAAAAAAAATTTAGGGTGAGGCCATTTTAACTACTTGTTATTTGATAGAATCGAATGTCATCTTCTGTATTGCAACATATAATCTCATATTTATCATGTACACTGATGTTGATCTGTTTTGTTTCTCTTTTGGTTCATGTAGCCTACCCCAAATACTTGGGACAAATGGCTTAGTTGTTGTTGTTGTATCTTTTTTATCTATAATCATAGTTATCTAAGACAAACTTGATTCTAAGTCTCTTAAAGGGATTTTTCTTGGCTACTCTAGAACTCAAATAGGTTATCAATATTTTTGTCCCTCTATAGGTCGATATATCTTATCTGCAGATGTAACTTCTTTTTAGTCTAAATCAAGAGTCTCTACATCTCCTTCTGTGTCAGAGATGACTACGATTACCTATAAGAAGACATTACTCAATAATAGTGAGTCCACATCTGAAACTGTAACTTGTAAAAATCCACTTCGATTTTAGAATTCGCTTCAGACCTATACAAGACGAACAGCTCCTGCCCATGTGCCACTGCCAGCCTCAGTATCAAACCCTGTTCAAGAATCAAGTGAGATTGTCGCCGCTTAATTATCTAATAATTCTGCTACTGATAATCTTCTCATTGCACTTCGAAAAGGCAAATACACTTGTACTCAGCATCATCTTTTTAATTTTGTTTCTTATTCTCATTTATCCTCTTTTTTTGTTCATTTATTTCATCTTTGGACTCATGCTCGGTTCCTAAGAATGTGTCAGAAGCACTGTTATTTCACGTTAGACTCAGGCGATGCAGAAGGAGATGACAACCTTATAGTAGAATGGGACTTGGGAGTTGATCACACTTCCAATGGGAAAGAAAGTTTTTGAGTGCAAATGGATTTATATTGTCAAGTTAAACCCTAATAAGTCTCTGGCTTGCTTAAAGGCGAGATTGGTTGCCAAAGTTTACTCACAAGTGTATGAGCTTGATTACATGGATACATTCTCTTCGATCGCGAAGATGACATCTGTGTGGATCATGGTGTCCTTGCAGCGACTTAACACTGGCCACTTCATCAATTAGACATCAAAAAATGTATGTCTTAATGGTATTCTTGATGGGGAGGTTTACATAGAGCAGCCATCATACTTTGTTGCTCAGGAAGAGTGCGTAAAAGGTTTGCAGGTTGAAGAAGTCACTTTACGGTCTGAAACAGTCTCCGAGAGCCTGATTTTGACGTTTTGCATCAGTGATTCAGGAGTTTGATCTCTGTCGAACAGAGAAAGATCACTTTGCATTTTGGTGGATACAGCATAGGAAGAGGATCCTGCTATTTGTGTATGTAGATAATATTATGATCACAGGAGATGACACAAAGGGTATTGATAGCCTGAATAAGTACTTGCAAAAGCATTTTCAGACCAAGAATCTTGAATCTTTTAAGTACTTCTTGGGCATTGAGGTGGTAAAATCCAAGAAGGGTGTTCTTTTATCATAGAAAAAGTATGTACTTGATTTGCTTTTAGGTTGGGATGCTAAAATGCAGGAGTATTGATTCTCGATGGATGTCTACACAAAACTGCTACCAGATCAGGAGGAGCTTCTCGAGGATGTAGGAGGTATAAGAAATTGATAAGAAGACTGAACTACCTAACAATGACCAAATCAGACATCACATTCACAGTCAGCGTAGTGAGTCAGTTTTTGTCAGCACTGAAGACTACCCACTTGGAGGCGGTAATAAGAATTTTGAGGTATCTAAAGAACGCTTCGGGATAATGCTTCTCTATTCAGATCAGGGACACATCCGAGTAGCAAAATTCTCCGATGCAAATTGGGCAGGACTTCTTTTTAAGAGGTTGACCACAGGATGTCAGGGCCTTTCTTAAAGGAAATTTTGTGTCATGGAAAAGCAAAAAGTAGAGTGTGGTCTCTCGATCCAATGCAGAGACAGAGTACAAGGCAAGGCAATGGCAAATGTAACATTAGGGCTAATCTGAATCAGAGATCTATTGACAGAAATTGATTCCCCCAGAGTGTCCCATGAGACGATAAGACGACAACAAGGCAACAATACACTTTGCTGAAAATAACGTGTTCCATAAGAGAACCAAACAAATTGAGGTTGATTGTCATATAATTCGTAAGAAGCTTGAGGCAAATATCATTGTAGTGAAACATGTAGCATCAGGACACAAGTTAGCAGATTCTCTTACTAAACCACTTGATAGAACAAGAGTATATTTTATTTGTGACAAGTTGGGCATGCATGATATACATGCTTCAGCTTGAGGGGGAGTGTTGAGAGAGATATTGTGTATTGGTATATGATGTATTGAATTTAGTCTCACATTGCTTGTGAGACTAGGGTATTATGTATTGACTATTATATATATATCAGAGTATGAGGCAGAGACTCAACTATTTCTCTCCCAATCTCTTATGCAATACTAACAATAGAAAAAGATGGTCAGAAGTAATAAGAACAAGTTAGTTCCAAGGTCAAAAGATGACTCTTTCAAGGGAATCCCCCAATCATTCATATGCGACACTCAAAGAACCAGCAACAGCACACAAAAGAAGCATTAGTTGGTGGCAAGCTTAAGCATCAAGTTTCCACATATACAAAATAAAAAGCTTGGCTCAATAGCAATTCAAAAGTGATTGAACAGATCACAAAAAGAATGAGGCTTAACTTGCTAAGCTAGATTTATACTGCATAAGAGTGATGTCAAATCATAGAGATCCATTTAAAAGAGTGAAGTAGATGTGGAAGACTGATCTTGTACTCCATGATTAAAGTAATCTGTCAGTTTATCGACTCATTAGAGACAATGATGAAACAAAAACAAAAACATAATTCTGCAAGGAAAGTTATTTGCCTGGTAACAACTAGTGATTACATTAACTACAAACAAAAAATAAAAGTGCAGAAATACAAAGTATAGGTCTAAGCATATATGCAGAAGTGTAAAGAGCAAGTTAGATCTACTAACCTTACTAGGATCATTCCACAAAAGATCTTCCTTGATGATGTTACTTCCTCATGGATCTAGCCGATGGAGAAGGCTGCAATAGCTCTTCTGTGATATCTCTAATTTGCAATACATAATTTAGTACATATATTAGTGTCTTGTTATGTATATATGATTTATATCAAGAGGTAAATTATTATTTGGTTTGAGTTTTGTTATTTTTAATTGTTATTAAATTACTAGTATTGTTATCATTATTAATTATTTTAAAGTGTTATTCATATGCAATTGTTATTTATTATTGTTGTTGTTGTTATTATTATTATGATTATTATGATTATTATTACTATTATGGTTATTATCCTTATTCTTATTATGTGTTTTTAATTTTTCCCTAGCACAAAGCCCACACTTATTCTCTTTCATTTTTCTACTTTTCCCTTGGCCCGAATCTAAGCCCAACCCATATAACAAATCCTTTCCTCCTCTCTTCATGTTCTTCCTAAGCCTAAATCCCAAGCCCAGGCCTGCCATTCCTCTCTCTAATTCTCCGTTCTCTTTTATTTTTCTCTCCCTAGCCCACAACTGAGCCCAGAGCCAACCCAAATCTCTTTTTATTTTCTCTTCCTCCTCCATCTCACTCACCCTGCCAAAAACCCCAACCCAAACCCTATGAGCCGCTGCTACTCTCTCTCATCTCCTCTTCTTCTCCTTCTCTTCTTTTTCTTCTTCCCGTGTGCTGCCAAGCCACGCACCCACACCGTATCCACTGGAGCACGACCAGCCTCCACCTTCACCTCAGCACCCATCACCCAGGTCAGAGCTTGCAGCCCTCCTCAACATGCAGCCCTTTACACATCCTCTCATCCCACCTTGATCCTAACGCCATCACCACCTCCTCCGCATGGACCTGCCACCACAAGCTAACAACCCACCTTCCCCACCACACTTCACCTCTCTCCTCCCAGCTCCAGTGAAGAACCACACCATTGTCGTCCTTCTCTCCCTTCTCCCTTCCCTCTCTCCGGTGACCCGCCGCATGGCCTACATACCCATGCCCGCATCGCCACCGAGTCACCGCACCGCCACTGGCCGCCAACCCATCCTCCTCCGCGCCGGAGCCCGCACCATCGACCACACGCGCTACACACCGCCACCGCCTAGCTCCGTCGTCGCCTCACCATCACCACCACAACCGACGGTCGTGCCCCTCATTGTTTGTGTGTGCCGCTCCCCCTCTCCGTCTCTCTCTCTCCATCTCTCTCTTTTTCTTTGAGTGTGAGTATTATGTGTGTGTATGCGCGCGTGTTGCGTACGCGTGTAAGTGTATGTGTGTGTAGTTCTTAGTGTGTACTTCTTTGTGCATGTATACGTGTGTATTCTGTAGGTGCATGTCTCTTTATCTCTCTTTAAGTTGTGCCAAACCCCAAATCCAGTAAGAGAAGACTTAAACTCGAAGTCGTGTTTGCAGTGACCCGGCACGCGAGACGATTTGGAGATCTAAATCAGTTCGTGCAGTACAGACCCAATGATGATTCAGACCCGGATCCGCATAATTTCATGTGAGTGTTTTATTTATATTCATTAAATTATATTTTTATGTTTAATTGTTATCATGTTTAGGTAAAGTAGGCACATGTTAATTACTATTCATGTTCTCGTATATTTTAATATAAATTAAATAGCCCCGTGAGTGTTTCAGATTATTCTTTCAAATATAGTATGTTTATTGTTAATATATGTTCATTTGGTGATTGTTGGTTTAAATGTAATTATTTAGTTATAATATGGACCATTGAGTGTTTAGTAAAGGATTTTTATAACCATGGTTGCTCGAGTTTATCGATGAATTGAGAGCCGGAGTTTAGAAATGTATGAATTCTACGTATTGGATATGTTAGTGGGCTTAATTGAAGTTGAGTTGGATTTGGGGTCGGGGGCAGACCTGATTAGCTGAATAATAATGTTACAGATATATATAGAAGGGTAGTAGTCTCAGATTATTATATTGTGAGATAGTAGAGTATTTTGGTGATGATCGATCTGATATATCGTTGATGTTTAATATACGTGGATTCGGTGTTTGTCACGGAGAGGTGGGTGTTTCTCTTTATCAATTTTAATATTATTGGTTCATTGGATCTACTGAGGTTTGAATTGATCAGGAGACTTTTATTGAAGTGGAATTGACTTAGTGTTAGGAATGAGTGTAGGTTGGATTAGTGAGAACCAGTGAATTACATAAATATACAGTGGATTCACTCCCTTGATCTTTGGATGTGTGGGCTTTACTTGAGATATTTACCAGACTTGATCTTTTCATGTTTGGCGATAATTTAGAAAATGATTTAATGGAATTTTGAGGTTGATCGATCGGGGATAAATGAGTGGATTCTTATGTGTTATTTATCAGATTTGATCTCCCATACTTGATGATAATTTAGACAAGAATTAAATTGAATTATGAGTACTTATTTAAATATGATGTAGCGTTGATAAAAGATTCGATCTTGGATTTGGATTATTAGTAGAGTTGATTGGAGTATGATTGACTTAGGTTAAGGAATATGTATAAATTGAATTTGTTTGAATTAATGGATAAACATTTATGCGGTTGAGTTGTTACCGTGCTTTTGGATCTTGCGATTGAAATCGGGTGAAGTAGGAGTGGATTGAAATCGGGTGAAGCGGGGCATTCTCCTCGCGTATATACGTCACCGACTCTCGTCGTGTCTCCGTTGTCACATATTGTTGGAAAGCGGAGCGTGACATCTTACCTCACTTTCCACAACAAGGCATGTATTCCTCTCTTGATCTAGTGAGCCTTCAGTTGAGTCTTGTGCATGTACTAGGAGGAGGAGGCTAAAAGGATTATTTATAGCACCTTAAACCCTTCTCCAAATAGGAATCTAGGAACCAAATCTAACCATCAATAGGTGATCGTGCTCCTAGTTTAGAACCAGCCTTAGGGCCAGTTTTGGGTCAGATCCAGGTTCACTCATATGCCAACAGAAACCATTCTCTTGAAGGTAGATATCGATACCATGGTAGTATTGGTAGATAATTTGATAGGCATAGGTGGGGAGGAGAGCTTGTGCGAAATGGTTGAATTGATATTGTCAAGACAACCACTATATGAGTAGTAGTAGAACACTAGTATGTGCCAATTGGCTACTAATAGAAACCACTTGTAGTAGTCAAAAATTGACTCTCATTAGAATAAAGACACGTGTCCAAGCAGCCAGAAGCCTCCATCACTCAACATCCTCCCGGAGTCACTCCAGATCACACCTAAGTCATTTTTCGTCCCGAGAATACTTTCATCCCGACAGTTCTGATGCTCTAAATCATCCGGAGCTCCATCCGCTCTGGACTCTTCAACCCCAAACCAAGCAATTCCAGCAACAGATCTCTGACCTCCTCTGATAATTTCGCAGTCAAATCTTTCTCCACGCTCAAAACATGTAACAGCCTCTAAGCACGGGCAGTTATGGACAGTAACGAATTTCCCAGCTCCACCACACCGTTGCACCCATATTTCTTCAAACCGTCATAGATGAACATGCTTACTACATTCATGAGGGAGCAGTGGTATTAAAAATATGTAATTGACCTAGTGTTAACCACTTAAACATTTGGTAAATGGATGAAAGGTTTGGAGGAGAAAAGTCCACAAGGCTTATCTATTAAGTTAAAATCTGCATCGTCTGAGAGTTAACGGATAATGACAATTTTCCAAGGGGATAGATATGGACTAATTTATAGCGCCTTAATGGCAAGGCCTGAACTTTCCAGCTCACTATCAATCCTATGGAATAAAAGAAATTTAAATTTGAAGAAGCTAAAGAATAACAAGAGCAGAAAGGCGCTCATGGCATGTTAAATGGTTTATGCATCCATTAAAAACTTAAGAGTAGTTTTATAACATGAAAATAAGATGCACATCACACCTTGTAATGTTGATTAACCATGCAACAGTTCAACTTTTCAGGCCAATAAAATTCCAACTTTCTGTAGTGGGACCTAGATAAATTCCTAGCCAAAAAAATTGTTGAAAAAAATGGAAAAAGATGTGTGCAATAAACATGAAAATATACAAGTGCACGGATGGAAAGACTAGGAGAAATAGGACAATGATGATAAAAGGATGTGAAGCAATTGCTCTAGCAGAATACTCAAATCAGACATTGCATGGCCACTAAGGAGTAGAAACTTGATGGAGAACTTGATGGAGAACCAAAAAAGAGAAGATGTAAAACAAAAAAAATGCTAGACAATGTATCATGTTATGAAGCAAACATATGGTGAAATCCCCCCACTGAATTAATCTCGTATTTTGTATTGGATACTAATGCATACCCGTCACCCAGATAGACACATGTCAAGTATGTTTGAGAACTAAACATTAAATTCCACAATAAAATTAGAGGCGAACAAGAATAGTTGCAGGATAGACACAAAAAATTGTATTTCATGTTACTATGTTGTGACTTAAGAACCATAATATCAATGATGGTAGATCTTACAAATTATAGGTCCACCGCCATCCATCATGTTTAGCATGACATAAAGCACATCAACAGTTTCACTTCTTAGAGAAAAAGGGGGAAATCTTCGATAAATGAGTAAATTTCATGCACAACTAGTTACAGGTTAGGATTATGTATCACGTCGACCAATCATAATAATAATGTGAATGGCTTCTCTTAGTGGATGAACTGTGGGTAACATTCAGATGTTGAAAAGTTGGATCTTAAAAAGTTACGCATCTGCAAATATGTCTAGCTAAGGACACATATATGACAAATGTGAAAGAGTACTTAGAGGGGGGTGAATAAGTGTACTAGATAATTTAGAACAAAAGATATGGAATTAAAAACTTAAATGTAAGCGCACTATGTGTAACCAAAAGTAAGCCCAAATTCCCCGTGAAGGGCTCTAAAACTACTCCTCTAGATTAAGAGTTGGGGTGCTATTATAAGCTTTCTTGGTTCAATACAAGTGTGTGTACGCAAACTATATCTAGCATATGAAGATGAACAATATAAAATGATGCAAGATATAAGAGAGATAGAGTTGAGAGATAGTGGATCAAACGCAAACACAAAGATATGTTTCGATATTCGAGTCACTGCTCTACGTCCCCGCCTTCACACAGAAAGATTTCCACTACGTCCACAAGGACCTTCCACAAAAGGACCTCCACTAAAGAATTATAACTCAACACTTGGAGTACACAACTCCTCTCTTAATACACAAACATTTACACAAGAGGTGGGCACTAAGTCTAGCACAAAGTAAAGGAAAATACACTTAGTGATCACAAAGATCACAAACTCTCTCTTGGTGAACTCAAAGGATCACAAACAATTTTCTCACAAAAACAAGATCCTAAAAATAGGATTAGAATTGATTGGCTTAAGTATGTGAAAAATCAAAGTGTTTGAAAATAAAACAACAAATAAATACTTAGGAAAAACTTCTTGATGGATATATAAAATGAAGAATAAAATAGAATTCCTAAAGACTTGATGTCCTTTGATTTTCCAAAAAACTTTAAAAAAACAAATAAAGATAAAAGAATTTTTGGCACAAAAACTTCTTTTAAAACTTGCTGAAAACACTTAAGAAGATGGGAAAAAATGCTCTTAAAAATCTTGGGCGAAACAGGCCAAGGGAACTCATATTTATAGAATTCCCAAAATATAACTGTTAGGGTCCAGAACATGCCCAGAATGGCCTGTCGGTCAACTGCCCGATTGATCGGCCAACGGTCAGATCTGACTGTTGGGGTTGTCGGTCGACCGGCCGATCGACTGCCCCAAGACAATTTGCCTGTCGGTCGACCGCTCGGTCGACCGAGGCCAGAACCAGAGAGTGAACTCTCTGGTCGGTCGATCGACTGGTCGATCGTGGCTAAATCCAGAGAGCAAGCTCTCTGAATCGGTCGACTGTCCAGTCGACCGACCCATTGGCCAAGGCAGTGTGCACGTCTGTGCACATCGGTCAACCGCCCGGTCGACCGAAATCTGGTCCGGTCGATCGATCACCAGTGGTCTCAGGTTGGGTTTTAGAGTTTGAAAACTTGGTCTTTTAAATGCCTATAAAATCTCATAAAATCATATAAAATTCACAAAAATAAGTTCTTATAAATATTTGAAGAACAAATATATGTGACTAAAATTCAACACATATTTTAGACAATTTGAACTATTTTTTTGATATATAAATTAAGCATTAAACTGAAAACGGTACTTTCAAAAAACTAAACTTCTAAAGGAAAATACGATTTTTCTACGAACTTGTATAAATGCAAAAATAAGATATTTAAACTCATTTTGAAGCATAGTGTGTATGGATAGAATCCAATACACATATAAAGATATATCTATGTTTTTGGCATTTAAATCCAAAACTAAGCTTTGTTAAAAATAAAACTTGAAAACATGAACTAGATATACATCTAATAAGTTTCTAAACATTATGAACCAAACAATGTATATGGAAGAAATCGATCATACATAAAACTATGTAAACTTTTTTTGATTATATCTATTCATGAAATCTAAAGATATGTTCTTGAAAATCCGAAACGGTTAAACCGAAACCAAAAACTATTTTAACTTTTGTGTGTGTGAACTTGAGCATATCAAAACTATTCTATCTTTACACAAGATAAAAATTAAGCTAAACAAACCGAAGTCTTTTTGTCGATCTTCATCTTCAAGACGCCTCGATCCAAACTCGATCCAAGTGAGCTTGATGCGATCGTTACGATGTGAGCTCTTAAATCAACACTTATTTGCTTCAACACTTTAACTGTGAATCTCTTATTGAAGTCAAATCTCTACTAAAATCTTGATCAATATCTTAAACTTATTAAACACAAGATCATTAGTAAACTAACCTTCATAAGTTAGTCATCATCAAAACTAAAATGAAAGGCTTCTGGGCCAACAAAATGCATACACCAGATACGTGTACACAATTCCTCACAAGATTACAGAATATGTTTGTAGTATATTAATATAGAATGTGTTATTTAAGTCGAAGTAAGATAAAAACCAGAAAGACTGTCTGATGTAAAATTAATTTGGATCGCAATCACCTTCAATGCTTCAAATAGTAATCAAAATTTGAAATTTAAAACATGATAGAATTTTGAGTTTCTACAACTTATGCGCTTCTCACTCAAAACTAAAGAGCAAATAAACTCAAGAATTTTAACTGGATATTTGAGAAAAAATTTTAATCATTCAATATCCCAATAAAATAGTCAAGGGGGCCTTATATAGGCTTTACAAGAAACGACTCCTAAGAAATGACTGATGTGGCACTAAATGCCCACAAAAGAACACCTACTACATTAACTAAATAACATAAAATACGTCTAAAACAAAACTAAGTTAAAGTCAAAGAACTACATTAGGCCGCTTCCTGAAATAGACTCGATCGAGTCGACTCCTAAGCGGCATAATGTCCTCATCAATTCCCCCCGATGGAAAGAACTCGACCCCATCGAGTGTGAGGGGGAAGCTGTTGTTGGCTCTCATAGCTCTAGTAGGTCGAGATCAAGATGTCGGAAGTCCTACTCGGTAATCCAAGAATTTTCTGAATCAGATCTTCCTTTCCACTTAATGAGATAGCGCCTCGTTTCTCTGTCTCTAGTAGAGACAATCTGATCATCCAAGATAGATCTATGTTTTATGTTGCATAGGGTAATTTAGGAGGAAGTGGAGGTAGTGGGGGGCTCTCAGAAAGAAGGCCGTGGGAAGGCTCATACACGAATGGATCAGAAAGGATATCAAAGTTACCTCTATATGGCACCAAGTCCTCAACATTAAAAGTACAACTGATGCCAAAGTCCGGTGGGAGATCCACTACATAAGCATTTGAATTATTTTCTTGAGGATTTAGAATGGCCCTACTTCGCGCGTGTAATTTCTTCACGGTTCTCAGAGGAAATCGCTCGGGTCTCATGCGGATCATCACATAATCACCGACATTAAATGCGCTTAATTGGTAATGAAAATCTACAGAAGTTTTATAATCAGTATTATTTTTCATTATCTTCTCTCTGATCTCCTCATGTAGTGCACGTATATGAGATGCAAATGCTGATGCAGGGTCTGATACCCTAGAATGATGATGAGCCATGGGAATTAAATCAACTGAATATCTTGGTTTAAAACCAATTACTATTTCAAAAGGACCAAGAGCCGTAGTCCTATTGCAGAACCGTTGTATGCAAATTCGACCATAGGTAAAATGAGATCTCAAGTTTTCAAATTTTTTCCAACGAAACACCTAAGGAGATTTCCTAGTCATATTTACTACCTCGGTTTGGCCATCTGTTTGTGGATGAAAAGTTGTTGAGAATTTCAGTTTGGTACTCATCTTGTACCAAAACATTTGCAAGAAGTAGCTAACAAACTTAGCGTCCCTATCAGACACCATCATTTTAGGTAACCCATGCAACTTGACGACATTATCAAAGAACAAGACGGCTACTCGAGACACATCGGAGGTTTTGGAGCCGAGATGAAGTGAGCAGTGTTCTAAATGGCGGCCACAGCGGCTACATCGGCCGGGAAAATTTATCGGGCATGGGGATATATCGGGGACATATCGGGGATATTTTCAAAAATCGGATATCAAAATCGGACTGTAAATATACATATCTTCTTGTCTTAAATTGCATCTCAATAAGACAATATATTCATAAATTATATAAAGCTACATAAAACATCATACTTATATTTTTTAACATATACTTGACTCGATAACTTGCATTAAGCTTATAAATACATAATCACTATTCAAGTGTAGAATCTTCACAAATGTCACATTGCTCGAATTACCCAAATACCTAACATACAAATTGAGTGTAAAACGCTATATCGGGTCCAAAATCGGCGAAATTGCGGCCGATATATCGGGTCCATGCCGATTTATCGGCAATTTTAGGTGAAAATCGCTATATCGGTTTGGATGTGCCAATCATTGCGGCTAGGTGCCGTAAAAAACAATATCGGGGCAATATCGGGGTTATATCGGGGATATTTAAAACACTGAAAGTGAGCCATTTTGGAGAATCGGACAACTACTACTATGATAGAGTTGTGCCTTTTCTGAGTTTTTGGTAACCTAGTATGAAATCTGGGCTCACGTCTTGCCAAGATCAATTGAGCACAGAGAGGGGAGTGTAAGGTCTGACAATCTGCTTTTGTTGCTTGGCCAGTTGACACGTGCGATACTGTCCAACGATCTTAGCGACATCCTTCTTCAAGATCGGCCAGTAGAATCAGTGTTAAACAACCTCAATTGTCTTGTTTGACTGAAATGTCCAGCCAGACCTCCAGCATGTATCTCGTATCTCCCAAGGAAAAAAATCTCTGAGGGACGTACGGGGAATACATAGCTTACAGAATCTGAATAGATAAATGTCTTGTAATAGAAATTCGTCCATTTCACGAACGGAGTCGTCCCGTAACGTGACGTAAATTTTCCCAAAGTCAGCATATGATTCATACTCCTCCCTCAATTTCTCGAACCATATCACTTCTGCACTGATAGCTACTAAGATCATTACACGCCGGCTGAGTGCATCAGCGCCTTATTCTCAACTCCCGCCTTGTGTTTGATAATAAATGTGTAATTCTGAAGGAATTCCACCCATTTGTTGTGTCTAGCATTTAGCCTCTTCTGGGAGTTGAGGTACTTCAGTGCTCATGATCCAAATACAACACAAACTCCTGCGATAATAGATAATGCCTCCAGTAACGTAAAAAGCTTGCACAACAGCAAAAAATTTCTTGTCATACGTGGAGTTTCATTGTCGGGCGTCATTTAATTTTTCACTAAAATAAGCAACGGGATGGTTTTTCTGGCTTAGCCACTACTTATTGCTAGTTCTGATGCGTCACATGTTATTCAAATGCCTTTAAAAAGTCAGGAAGGCGTATAACAGGGACTTCAGTCATCATTCTCTTAATTTCTGCAAAATTCTTGGTGGCGGTGGGAGTCCACTGAAACCCCTCGCTCTTCAAACAGTCGGTTATAGATGCCATAATAGCACTAAAATTTTTTTATAAACTAACAGTAGAAAGTGGCTAACCCGTGAAAACTTCTGACTTCTCTAATCGTTCGGGGTTGGGGCCACTCGGTGATTGCTTTCACCTTCTCAAGGTCTGCAGAAACTCTCTCGGATAAAACTACAAATCCTGGGAAGACGATCTTGTCTGTACAGAAAGCACACTTTTTTGGATTTGCATAAAACTTCTCAGCTTGGACTGTGCGGAGGACTTGCCTCAGATGGCCCGCATGTTGCTTCTGAATTCAGCTGTAAACCAGCATATCATCAAAGTATGCCACTACGAATTTATCGATAAATGCCGAAACAATTGGGTCATCACTCTCATGAAGGTGCTAGGAGCATTGACAGTCTAAAGGGCATAACCAATCATTCATACAGCCCATTCGTTCCCTGACCGGATTCTAATTTGGTGGCGCCCACTCTTAAGATCAATTGGAAAAAATTGTGGTACCTGACATCAGATCCAGCATATCACAAGATGGGAAATGGGAAAATGATACTTGACGGTGATCTTGTTGATTGCACGACTATCCACACACATGCGCATGTACCATCCTTCTTTGGCGCCAACATGGGCTCAAACTTTCTTTGATGAAACCCTTGTCAAGTTACTCTTCTACCTGTCGTTGTAACTTTGTGTGTTACGTAGAGTTCATTCTGTGGTGGGGCAGGTTTGGCAAAATTGCTCCTGAGACTAAGTCAATAGTATGTTGGATATCCCGCATGGTAGGCAACTCGCCTGGCAGATCTTATGGGAGGATTTTAGAAAACTCTTTCAGAATTGGTTTAATGTGCCCAGGATCTGCACCTCAATCTTTCGATCAGCTTCTCGAGCCACGAGTGCATAACAAGTAGAACACTCATGCAAGCTCTTTTCAATTTGATCGTGGGTAATCAAATTCATTACCATCTTACCTTTGCCCTTATCACCCTTTTTTCAGAGTTAGGACATCCACTTTGTCTTTACCTTTGTCAACTCTTTTTTCTCGGGTTGGTAGTTTCGGTTGATTCAGCATAATCTTCATCCTCTTGCTGTTATGAACGAACTAACATTGGTTGGTACATCCATATATGGTCACATCTAAGTCGAACCATGGTCGACCCAAAATGATATGACCAACATACATGGGGAGTATGTCACACCACACATTATCTGTGTACATGACAAACTGGATGAGAATTTGACATCCCTCCTGAACATTTATGGATGTCGCGTCGATCCATGTGACCTTGTAGGGGTTTGGATGCTTATCGATCTCATCTCCAAGGTGGTAATTAATTTCAATACAACAGCGTTGATGCAACTACTACTATCCACCAATGTTCTAAATTTCGGATGTCGGCCTAATGTCGGAAGGTAAAATGTAAAATCGGATTGCAGATTTCGGAAAAATTCAGGGATATTTGCTCAATTTTGGTGTCAATTTCAGAGGTCATATACATTATATAGTATGGTCTTAAATGTCATAAATATCCTAAAACATCACATTTATGATATATCAAGGCATGAAAGCAATATATATTTAAACCATCTTGTTTTGGATATACTTAGCAGGACAACTTGCATTTAAGCTACGAAATGAATGAAAACTTCAAGTTGTAGCCAACCTACAAAATACAAACAATGAACATAGAATCAATATTCAAGCTAATATACAGAAAAGATTAAAACTAAAAAATAAACAATGAGAAACAATGCTTTCAACAAAAAATAAACAATAACAAGCTATAATTCTAAGAAAGATCAAATCAATGTTTCCAATAGTTTAAAGTTCAAACAATACAGTTACACATCAAAGATAGTTCTTAAATACATTTCAAAATTAACCTCAAAAGTAATAAATTTTCATAAGGTGAAAGTGATTCGGGTGATATCTCCTTCTCAATCCTCCAAAAACTCTGATTCCGAGTCCCCTGAATCAATAACATCATTACTTATTAAATTAAGCTCTACCTCATGGCTCTCATCCTCTGATGATAACTCCGAACTGGATGATTTCATGTCTTCTTCGCGTTCATTAGCAAATGGGCCCCCGCTTTTTGCTTTTCTCTTAAAAGTGTTTAACTTTATTCTTGTACTCTTTCTTCTCTTTATAGTAGCTCCCAAGGATTTTTCAACTTGCCTCCATGTTAATCCTTCTCCGAGAAAAATCTCATCATCACTATCTGAAAATAGAGCTCCATTTATTTTTGGAGGCACCAGCCAATCGGTGACTTTTTTCTCATCATCAATAATTGTCAATGGATTCATATTAATCGAGGATGTTATGCTCTTGATTTTTACATTGAACTTGACGAAAACTAAGTTATGCAATTTCTAGTGACTTACTCTATTCCTTTTTTTGTATGAACCTAGAAAAGAAAATCATTAAACAAATTAAAGAATGCACACATATTTAAAAATCCAAAAGAAATTCTATTAGTCCAACAAAATAATAGTTTTTATATCGTCTCAAAGGTGCTCCAATTTCTCTCACAACTCAAATTCAAGACCCTCATTGTCATTTCTCTAAACTTGGGAGCATCAGTCTCATGCATCATCCACCAATTGGCTAATCAATTGAAAGTTATAGAAAAAGTCATTAACAAATTAAGCTTTATATTTTGTTTCATTAAAGGGCCTGTTTGGTTGCAAGGAAGTGGGCGGAAGTAAGGAAATAGGGAAGTATAATTGCTCACTTCCTTATCTATCCAAACACGAGAAAAGAAAAATTAGAAAACCCTTTTTTCTTTTCTTTTTTCTCTTTTACACAATCACTTCCAAAGTTAACGAAAAATATATCAAGCAATATACCTGGATTAAGGTTAGGATTTTTTGCTCCTTTCTTTGCCCAATCTCTCCCAAAAGAGCCTTTTTGATATTGATACAAAGCCAACAGGTCAGTTACCTTGTTGAGAGTTTCGTGCTTTTCTGGGTAGAATCTATACATGACCTCAACAAGCCCATCCATAAAGATACCAGCTTTTTCAATCTCCATCTTCTTCTTGTAAAAAGTGTATGGATTCAAGTAGTGTCCCGCTTTATGCAAAAGCTCGTTAAGCTTATGTCAATGATATTCCATGTTGGAATATATTTTTTCTCTTTTAAGTCGAGATTTTTTTATGTCTTCCTTTACTCTTTCCAAGTCATCGTAAAGAAATCCTATGGATGGCTTATCACCATCAACTCGTCGAAGAACTTTCACTAGTAGTGAAAAGAGTTTAAGAGCAAGATCCACATTGTCCCAAAATCTATTAGAACCAATAATATCAGCAACCTACGAATATAATTAATAAAATGATCAACAATGCTGAAAAAATAATTTCTAATTATTATTTAAGAACTAAAATTTTCATAAATTATACCTTCTCCATATTTTTTCAGAAAGAGGATATTTCAACCATCTTTCACATGTAAATATTTCCTTCAACTCTTTTCTTTTCTCCCTCATAGAATTTAAGGAGAGGAATGCAGTAGCGAATCTAGTAACCCCAAATCTTAGAAGATCTCCCTTTACGATATCTCTCATCAAGCTAAGGGTGATCCTGTGGCTATAAATGAAAACTGACACGGACCTCTCATTCACAATAGCATTACGAATAGATTTGATCTTAGCAATATCTCCTAGCATTAAATTCACTGTATGTGAAGCACAAGAAGTCCAAAAAACGCTAGGTCTCTTCAATTGCATAATATTTGCGACCACCATGTTGTTGGATGCATTCTCCGTCACAATTTGAACCACATTTTCTAGCTTTACATCTCTAATTGCTTTATCAACAAATTGAAAGACATAGTTTGCATCGTGTTTTTCTGTTAAAGCATCTCTGAATGTAAGAAGGTTGTTCCTTCTGGACAATGGGCAACGATGTTCATCAAGCTCTTATTCTTTCGATGCGATCAAACGTCAGTCATTAGCGTGCACCCACTTACAATACAACTCTCTTTGAACGGTTTGAAATTGCCCTGTGTCTCCTCCACCTCTTTATCGAGAACAGTCTCATTGCGCTCATAAGGTGAGGGGCTTCTAACATTTTACCAAATCTTTCAATAGCTATCAACATCTGCTGGAACGAGGGAAGAGTAGCGGTATTGAAGGGAATCACAGCTTCATAAAATCATTTTCCAATGTATATAATGGTGTCTTCTCTTCTCTTTTTTATTTGCTTGGAGTCCATTATACTTTGCTTAGTTTTAGCGAACCCTGTCGTCAACTCTTCCAGAATTCGTTGAGTAAATTTATCCATCAGTTCTTTTGCTTTGATGAAGACAGATCCAAATTTGGTCCTTTGAGATGAATAATCATTTGGATCCTGATAATCATAGTCATCCTCCCCAATACGCACATCATCAACTAGAGCTTGAAAATCAACCGTCTTATCTTGTTTTTTTGCATCGGCTTCCTTCAACAGTTCGAGCACCTTCACTTTCACATTATCGAGGACTTTCAGACATGATGCACAATTACCTTGCCGTCCCGCAAGATGTTTCAAACGGCTTACTCCCCCTGACATAAATTGGTTACAATATTTGCAATGCAATTGTTGTGTACTATTACCGACTCTAATCGCATATCTTAACATGGATCTTTCAATTTAGACCCGCCTGTGACAGAGGGTGTTTCACTAGATGCTGCGAAAGAAGACATTTTGATTTACATTTCCTACCTTCAAATTTTAAAAAGAACACTAAATACAATTAAACAATAAGAAATGAACAAGATAATAAAAAAATAATTAATTCAAACTTTTTAAATTAATTCTAAGTTATGGTGGGTAGATGGTGTATACTTTTTTATATTCTTATCTTATTTATTTATTTATTTAAGTATTTCTCTTACTTTACATTTCTAAACTTAACTTATTTATTTTTTTATTCATGCATTGTCGTACCCGTATTGACATCATACATAATTGGTGCACGTAGATATGACAACATTGATGAAGCCAAGCGATTAACAAAGTTTTTAATGAAGCCAAGCCAAACAAATAACAATATTGCTAATTGTATTTTTAATCTTTATTTATGTAATTATGTGTTATTGCATCTTACAAATGAAGTAAAAGTATTATTGTATTTGTATCTTATTTTTTAATTTTTATTTTGCATGCAAATCAAAAAACATCACTTAATCTAAATTTCGAACATCATTTTAATATTCACGAAGAAATTGAAAAATCATAAAATATCCATTATATTTCATAATTTTTATGAATACAGTCTATGTCTATTAGTCTATGACATAAATTTTAACATTATTGTAATTGCTAGATAAAATAAGTCTAGAGTTGATGTCACAAAAAAAGGATTAACAACTTTTAGGGAAAAAATGAACCAAGCCTTTCAAAACCGGATAAGATAATATAATGATTTTGCAAATCCATTACTACACTGGTGTTTACTTGGGTGAACAACATTGACTCAGCAATTTATTATTGATGTTTTGTTGACCCAGCACCATATTAGTTTTCTATATATAAACTCATAAATCATCTTAAATATATCATCATCATCCAAGCAATTTTGACTGAAATAGGATCAACAAACAAGCAATGGCTACTTTCTAATAAAAACAACATAAGCAATGACTATAAGCTAAGAAATTAGGGATAAATTCATGAAGATTTTAGATTGTTAATCAAGTTTTAATCAAAAACTACAATTACTAGTCAATTGTCCTACTCTTTGTTCTCTCTCCCTCTCTATGGTTTTACTGCGCAGACAGCAACTCTGCAGTCTCTCTTTCTCTCTCACCCTCCAACCCTCCCTCTCTGCTCTCTCTCGTTGCTCTCCCCTCTGCTCTCCCTCTCTCTCACTCGATGCTCTCTCTCGCTCTCTGATATCTCCCTTTCTGTCGCAGAGATGGAGATATCAGAGAGCGAGAGAGAGCAGCGAGTGAGAGAGAGGGAGAGCAGAGAGGGAGAGCAACGAGAAAGGAAGAGCACAGAGAGAGTTAGAGGGTGAGAGAAAGATCGAGAGAAAGAGTAAACAGAATGGCTACGATTGAGAACGCAGAGAGGGAGAGAGAACAGAGAGTAGCGAAAGAGAAAGATCAACAGCATAAAGTAGAGAGATCGAGTGAGATATTTCGTTTTCAGCCAGTGGACGACACAAAATCGAATATCAATTTCGAATTTCAAAATTGACAGAAATCGCCGAAATATTTATCAGCCGATTTTGGCAAAGTCGGCCGACATTGAAGGCTCTGTTTTTTTTTCTTTTGGGTCGGGTAAAACCTAATAAAGGGCCCAGATCCAAGGTCTTTAACCAGGAAAAAAAACCCTAAAGCCCAATTCATGCCCTAATTTTCCTCGATCCCTCTCATTTCTCTTGATCTCTCTCCCTCTCTCCGCCCGAGTCCGCCGTCACCAATTGAAGGAGGAGAGAAGTCGTACAGCAGCTCTCGTCGGCGGCGGCAGCCCAGTTCATCATCGGCAGAGCTTCCTCCTTCATCCAAGCCTCGAAGGTTCTCTCTCTCAAACTCTCACTCAATCTCTCTCCTTTATGTTGTCGATCTTTCTTTCGCTGCTCTTTGTTCTCTCTCCCTCTTTGTGCTCTCAATCGCAGCCATGCTGCTCTCCCTTTCTCTCGATCTCTCACTCGATCGAGAGAATGAGAGTCTGCAGAGTTGCAGTCTGCACAGTGAAACCGTAGAGAGGGAGAGAGAACAGAGAGGACAATTGACTAGTAATTGTAGTTTTTCTGATTAAAACTTAATTAACAATCTAAAACCATCATGAATGTATCCCTAATTTCTTAGATTATAGTCATTGATTAAATTGTTTTTTATATAAAGTAGTCATTGCTTGTTTATTAATCCTATTTCAGTCGAAATTGCTTGGATGATGATGATATATTGAAGATGAATTGTGGGTTTATATATGAAAAACTAATCTGGTGCTGGGTCAACAAAACATTAATAATAAATGGCTGAGTCAATGTTGTTCACCCAAGTAAACACTAGTGTAGTAATGAATTTACAAAATCATTATATTATTTTATCCGGCTTTGAAAGGCTTGGTTCATTTTTTTCCCTAAAAGTTGTTAATCCTTTTTTTATGTGACATCAACTCTAGATTTATTTTATCTAGCAATTACAATAATATTAAAATTTATGTCATAAACTGATAGACATAAATTGTATTGTTAAAATTTATGAAATATATTGGATATTTTAAAACATTTTGATTTTTCAGTTTCTTCTTGAATATTAAAATGATGTTCGAAATTTAGATTAAGCTATGTCCTTTTGATTTGCTTACAAAATAAAGATTAAAAAAAAGATACAAATACAAGAATACTTTCACTCCATTTATAAGATGCAACAGCAACACATAATTACATAAATAAAGATTAAAAATACAATTAGCATTATTGTAATTTGTTTGACTTGGCTTCATCAAAAACTTTGTTAATTGCTTGGTTTCATCAATGTTGTCATATCCACGTGCATCAATTATATATGATGTCCAATACGAGTACGGCAATGCCTGAATAAAAAATAGAAAAATTATGTTTAGAAATGTAAAGTAAGAGAAATACTTAAAGAAATAAATAGATAAGATAAGAATATAAAAAAGTATACAACATCTATCCACCATAACTTAAAATTAATTTAAAAGTTTTGAAGTAATCATTTTTTATTATCTTGTTCAATTCTTATTGTTTAATTGTATTTAGTGTTCTTTTTGAAATTTGAAGATAAGAAATACAAATCAAAATGTCTTCTTCCGTAGCATCTAGTGAAGCACCCTCTGGTCACTGGCGGGTCTAAATTGAAAGATCCATGTTGAGACAATGTGATAAGAGTCGGTAATAGTACACAACAATTACGTTGCAAATATTGCAACCAATTTATGTCAGGGGTGTAAGTCGTATGAAACATCTTGCGAGACGGCAAGATTATTGGGCACCATGTTTAAAAGTCCCCGATAATGTGAAAGTGATGGTGCTCGAACTGTTGAAGGAAGCTGATGCAGAAAAAGCTAAGGCGGCTGTTTTCAAGCTCTACCCGATGATGTGCGCATTAGGGAGGATGAATATGATTATCAGGATCCAAATGATTGTTCATCTCAAAGGTATTTATCTCCATCAAAGCAAAAGGACCGATGGATAAATTTACTTAACGAACTCTGGAAGAGTTGACGGCGGGTAAAGAAAGAAGAGAAGAGAAGACACCATTAGATACATTGAAAAATGGTCTTATGAAGCGGGATTCCGTTCAATACTGCTACTCTTCCCTCGTTCTAGCAGATATTGATAGTTATTGGAAGATTTGGTGAAATGTTAGAGGCCCCCTCACCTTATGAGCTCAGCGAGACTGTTCTCGAAAAAGAGATAGAGGAAACACAGGACAATCTCAAACCGTTCAAAAAAGTATTGTAAGTGGATGCACGCTAATAACTGACGCTTGGTCGGATCGAAAGAATAAAAGCTTGATGAACATCGTTGCCCATTGTCCAGCAGGAACAACCTTCTTACATTCAGAGGATGCTTCAGCAGAAAAACACAATGCAAACTATATCGTTCAATTTGTTGATAAACAATTAGATATGTAGGCGAGAAAAATTGTTCAAATTGTGACAGACAATGCATCAAACAATATGGCGGCCCCAAATATTATGCAATTGAAGAGATCTAACAATTTTTAGACTTATTGTGCTGCACACACAGTGAATTTAATGCTACGAGACATTGCCAAGATCAAATCAATTCGTAATGCTATCATGAATGGGAGGTCTGTGTCATGATCACCCTTACCTTGATGAGAGATATCGCAAAAGGAGATCTTCTAAGGCCTTAGGCTACCAGATTCGCCACTGCATTTCTCTCCTTAAATTCTGTGAGCGAGAAAAGAATAGAGTTGAAGGAAATGTTTACATGTGAAAGATGGTTGCAACATCCTCTTTCCGAAAAAAATATGGGGAAGAAGGTATAATTTATGAAAATTCTAGTTCTTAAATAATAATTAGAAATTGTTTTTCCTTCATTGTTTGACCAATTTATTATTTATATTCGTAGGTTGTTGATATTATTGGTTCCAATAGATTTTGGGACAATGTGTATCTTACTCTTAAACTCTTTTCACCACTAGTGAAAGTTTTTTGATGAGTTGATCGTGATAAGCCATCCATGGGATTTTTTTATGATGACTTGGAAAGAACAAAGGACGACATAAAAAAATCTCGACTCAAAAGAGAGGAAATATATTCCAATATGGAATATCATTGACAAAAAATAGGAGGATAAGTTTAAGGGGCCTTTGCATAGAGCCGGACACTACTTGAATCCATACACTTTTTACAATAAGAAGATGGAGATTGAAAAGACTGGTATCTTTATGGATGGGCTTGTTGAGGTCATGCATAGATTCTATCCAGAAAAGCACGAAACCCTCAACAAGATAACTGTCCAGTTGGCTTTGTATCAATATCAAAAAGGCTCTTTTGGAAGAGATTGAGCAAAAAAAATTAGCAGAAAATCCTAACCTTAATCCAGGTATATTACTTGATATATTTTTGTTAACTTTAATGAAAAAATATAAAGCTTAATTTGTTAATGACTTTTTCTATAACTTTCAATTGATTAGCCAATTGGTGGATGATGCATGGGACTGATGCTCCCGAGTTGAGAGAAATGGCAATGAGGGTCTTGAACTTGACAACAAGCTCGCCCGGGTGTGAGAGAAATTGGAGCAACTTGGAGACGGTATAAAAACTATCATTTTGTTAGACAAATAGAATTTCTTTTAGATTTCTAAATATGTGTGCATTCTTTAATTTGTTTAATGATTTTCTTTTCTAGTTTCATACAAAAAAGAGGAATAGATTAAGTCACAAGAAATTGCATAACTTAGTCTTCGTCAAGTTTAATGCAAAAATCAAGAGCATAACATCCTCGATTAATAAGGATCCATTGGCAGCAATTGATGATGAGGAAAAATTCACAAATGGTTGGTGCCTCCAAAAACAAATGGAGCTCCCGCTTCAGAAAGTGATAATGAGGTCTTTTCCGGAGAAGGATTAACATGGAGGTAAGTTGAAAAATTCTCGGGAGCTACTATGAAGAGAAGAAAGAGTACAAGAACAAAGTTAAGGACTTTTAAGAGAAAAGCAAAACGTAGGGGCCCATTTGTTAATGAACGCGAAGAAGACATGGAATCATCCAGCTTAGAGTTATCATCGGAGGATGAAAGCCATGAGATGGAGCTTAATTTAATAAGTAATTATGTGAACGATTCAGAGAACTCGGAACTGGAGTTTTTAGAGGATTGAGAAGGAGATATCACCCGAGTCACTTTCACCTTATGAAAATTTATTGCTTTTGATCTTGATTTCGAAATGTGTTTAAAAACTATCTTTGATATGTAACTGTGTTATCTGAACTTTAAACTATTGGAAACATTGACTTGATCTTTCTTAGAATTATAGCTTTCTATTGTTATTTTTGTTGAAAATATTGTTTCTCATTGTTTATTTAGATAGTTTTAATCTTTTCTGTATATTAGCTTGAATATTGATTCTATATTCATTGTTCATATTTTGTAGGTTGGCTACAACTTGAAATTTTCATTCATAGTTGTAGCTTAAATGCAAGTTGTCCAGGTAAGTATATCCAAAACAAGATGGTTTAAATATATATTACTTTCAAGTCTTGATATATCATAAATGTGATGTTTTAGGATATTTATGACATTTAAGACCATACTATATAATGTATATGACCTCTGAAATTGACATTGAAATTGGGCAAATATTCCCAAAAATTCCCCGAAATTCGCAATCTGATTTATATTTTGCCTTCCGACATTAGGCCGACATCTGACATTTAGAACATTGCCTACACTAGAAGATAGGCCCGTCACTTTCACAGTTCTGATGCACCTATTGAATTCATAATCTTCGACAGAGGCATCTGAGTCATCATCTTGTTGGTGCACGATTACTTCTCCATCATCCTCTTCTTCTTCTATATCCTCAGTGGGAACTTTCACGAAGAGAGTTTTGGTTTGACTCGAGTTCTGGCTGATAAGGTGTCCATACCCTTGACACCTGTAGCACTGGGTTCTTGGGTTGACCTTTCCTGGTTCACTAATCGTTCTCCTCTCGGAAGTGGTTGGCTTTACACCAAAAGGACCTGCTGGTTTGACGCTAGAGAAACCGAATGCAGGTTTGCTTGGAGCAGGAAGAGGTCGGATCAAACTTGGTTTGCTAGTAGTGGCGGTTTTAGAGTTATCCCTAAAATCAGTTCAGTGAAAATAAGATCCTCTAGACTCATCTAGGTCGGTGACTAGCTGATATGCTGTTCTAGAGGCGTGCTGCCTTAAGCGATGAGCTCTCGACGATAATCATCCCTAAGATCAGACCTAAACCTTGATAGGGTCTGTTCGGGAGACTCTAACTCGATTGCTCCTCATCGATTCAAATATTCATCAAATTTAACAATGTAATCGGTGGTTGACTGGTTCTCCTGAGTCCATCAATTCCCTTGTCCAATAATTGTTGACTGAATGATGGTGGGACGTACTTTAACATAAGCTTCTCTTTCATGCCTTCACAAGTCTTTACTGGGTTTTCCCTTCTGTACCTCATCATCCTCTCAAGATTTTCTCAATATTGTCCGCTTGTCCCGTTAGTTTCATCACGGCAAATAGAATCTTCTTAAACTCAGACATGTCATGCCAACAAAAATAGCAGTTCATAGCCAACTGCCAGTCTATATAAACCTGAGGGTCCAAGCGCCCGTCGAAAGAAAAACATTGACTTTTGTAAAGCCTATAAAAAGCCCCCTAGACTTCTTTATGAATAAAGAATAAATAATTAAAACTTTTTCGGTTAAATTCTCTTGAGAGTGCTCTTGAGTTTTTGGTATGAAGCCCGCACGTAAAGGGTGCGAAGCCCAAAGTTATCTGATTCTTTCTCCAATCCTAATCTCTCTTATTATTTTATTTTTTGTAAAACCCTAGCCTTTTCTTTTTATTTGTATTCGAAGGTGATTGCGATACTGTATTACATCATTGTCTCTCCCTCTCCTGTTCTTTACTTGCTGACGCCAATGCTTAGATGGAATGAAGCTTTTTTCCATGTGTATATTTGTTGATTTTCTTTTCTTTTCTTTCTTTCTTTTTTTTTGGTGGGGGTGGTGGGTGTGGGTGTGGGTGTGTGTGATTAGTTGTTTGAGAGAGAGAATTTTGTAAAAGTTGTCCATCATTCCTTAAGAAATTACAATTGGGGCTTGTTGATACTTCTCCTCAATGTTTGACACATATCATGCATTGGTATTTGATATGCGTATGAGATGGACATGGTAGAGCCACTTGTGGAAGTGAAAGTAGGAGAGAGTGGTAAGTATGGCCTAAGATTTAGCAGGCTTTGGGGGGCTTTGGTAGCAAAAAGGGACAAGAATTTTTTGAAAAATAAAAATAATAAAATAAAATAGAAAATAGAAAAAAAAAAGAAATTTCATAAATAAGAAAGAAAATAAAAAATTAACACTAAAATCTTAATAATAACAAATAAAACTTAACATAACAAGTTCATACATATGATGTCAAGATCTTCTAAATCGTGAAGTGTGGCTAAGCATCCCAAAGAGGACATAGATAAAGTATATGTTTTAGCGGTGCTTTAGCGGGCTTTTTATAACAATGGGTGGAGCATTGAAGTATCCACGGTCTTTAGGAAGTATTAAATATAAAAGAGTTGTGAGCCTCACCTTAAAGTATTCATTATACAAGGTTCACTAGTTATAGTACGCAACAACACCACTCAAATATGGGTGGGAAGAAGTTAGCTTGGATACTTCTCTACTTGAATCAAGCTTTAGAGTAATCTTTATGCCTTCCAAACACATTAACATTAGAAGTATCCAAACCATATCCATTTTATTCGACTTCAACCTTCAGTACAGATTCAATTTACACATTTTAGATATTGACAATCCTGTTATATTTCTTGTCTTCGTTTCTGTTGGTTGAACTATATTAAACTATGAAAACTAAGTATGAGAGAATTATAAATGGAAGATAGAAATGCAACCTTAGGATATGGCATAACAATTTTCATTGTTCTAATCATTATTTCCAAGCATTAGAAACTCCATTGCAATACATCATATTCTACTCAATTACCCTTTTAGTTGGGTGGGATAGTACATTGGTCTTGAGTTCAACGTGAACACTACACTCATACAATGTCAAATTATTTAATATTGGCAGATCGGTATTTTCGAAGAACATGTATTGAAAATTAATAATCATAGAAATGGATTTTATATATATATATATATATATATATATATATATATATATATATATATATAATATATATATATATATATATATATATTATATATATATATATATATATATATATATAGCATGAGTAATTAACTAATTTAGGTATGAAGCAAAAGATATGTCAAATTTATTCATGCACAGATAGATATGGCATCTTGTCGATTCTAATGTGATAATTGGCCAAAAATGGTCCTGCAAAAGAATACCTTCTGATGCTGGATCTTGGGGAAGTTCAAAAGTTTTAAGTTTTAGGTCCTTTTTACGATTTCATGGAGAAAGAGAGATGGTTGCAAGTCTGCTTGCTTGGAATACTACTGCAGATGCTGTTGGAAGAGTAATTTGGAAGAAGTCAGATTCAGACATAAATGTTGTAGGATAAACAGAGAACAAGCTATATCTCAGTAGAAAACTATTGTGAATACCCTATATAGGAAGAAAATGGAATATGTGATAATGTCTCAAACTGTGTAACACATTACTGTCAGCTAATTATCTAGAATGAGAAGAAAACAGCTCAAATAATGTGAATTAGTAATATAACTGTTTGATACATCAAATCTTAGGTATGGGCATAGTTTAACAAACAAGAAATTCTTATGCAGTAAGTCCACACTATGCTACCTTAAATCATGCATATTAACACAACTAATCATAACATAGAAATGGATGGTATGTCTAAGAAAATACTTATGGATTCTAGTTGTGGGGAAGGTTGAAATTTAAAATTTTCGTCTTCTTACAGCATGAATATTGATGAGGCATAAACATTGGCATAGTGTTCTTATATGAAGTAGAATTATATGAATCGTTCTAACAAGGATCTAGATATGCATTTTTTAAGTTTTATTATCTCTACATTTTAAGTGTCAAGGGTAGTTAAGATGATTATGCTTATAGGGAATGGATTTGAATGCAAAAGATGGGAAGTTATACTTCCAAAAAAAGTACAATACGAGAAAGCGCTAGGAAATGAAGTATTGCAATAATCAAATCCAACAAGAATTGCCAAATATGACACAAATTAACCACTCTGATACCATATTAAATCAGTTGATGAAACTGAATCGGGTATATTATTGATGAGGGCAATGCCCGAGAATATATAGGCATTATAATTACATAGCAAGGAAATTACTGCTCCTAATAGTATTATAATCCTAATTCTAAAACTATTCGTTAACAGATCATCATCACCCTGAAAAGATAAATAAGTATATAAACTAAAAAATAAGTTTACTTTGTCATTGAGATTTTAGTGTTAGTTTCGTAATTTTTTTGTCAGTTAGTTATACACTTACTTACTTACTGATCTTTTTAATATATTTTACTTTTATTACTTCATATTTATCAAAACTGACTGAATGGAGGTTTTCTCCTGTAACTCATATAGAAACTTGGTCCGTCCGTCTGTCTTCATCCGAGAGAGAGAGAGAGAGAGAGAGAGAGAGAGTCGACCCATCCTTCTTCTTCCTCTCTCAGCTCCCCTTTTTTCTCATTCTTCTTCCTCTCGCCCTCCTCCTCCTGACCGCTCGGTCCATTTCTCACCGACAGCTAGTTTTAGTTTTCAACAGATACCTAGTGCTTTCCTGGTGCTTTTGCTTTCACGTCATGGGGCTTCATAGTAGTAAGGTCGGATGAGTTGGGTTTTCTTCAAAACATAATGGAAAAAATATAACTCAAAAAAGGGTTGACAATGTGTATTCTAGATGAAAACCCCAGTGAGAAATGGTTAGATTCAAGTTTAAGGTTCAAACAAGAGAAATGGGATTTTTCGCAGATTAAGATTAGAGACAAAATATCCAAAAAATGATCGATTTCGCTTTCCATTTCACCATCATCTACATTTATCTGTATTAAAAAAGAAGGAAAAAAACTAATTGCAAATAGGATTTACAGAAAAAATAATGCAAGATTCAACAAGAAATCGAAGCAATGAATTGACCTTGGGCTGGATCCACAGCCGCTATTGCTCTCAGATGCAAGAATGGGAGAGATGAGATGCCCACAAATAGAGAAGATCTCCTGTGATAAGAATTGTTCACTTCTTCTCGAGTCCTATCATGGTCGAAAGAAGCAATGGGCCCTGAGCTCTTCATCTTCTTCCTCGTTAATTTTCGATGAGAACACGGCAAGAGAGAAGAGGATGACGCTGACGACACTAAACTCGAACTTCTCAAAATGAAACCCATTTCTACAATTCTCCATAAAATTTGAACTGCATAAATTTTGCCCTTCTCTGTTCCCTCTCTCTTTCGCTCTCTTCGCTGCACTCTCCCCACATCTCTTCGGAGTGGGATAAAGGCACCAATAAAATTTATTAAGGCACCGATCAAGGCACTCACGCATTTTGGGGAGAGGATATTGCCATCCCCAAAGATAAGGAAGGCACCCTAGATTAGGACACCATGATTTTAGTAAAAGCACCCTCAAAATTTTAAAATGGCAAGAATGTCCTTCTCTTCTTCTCCTCCTCTCTCTCCCCCTCTCCCCCCTCCTCCGGCAACCGGCGACCTCCCACCCTTCCCCTTCCTCTTTCTCTTCAGCCCTCTCCACCCCCTCCCCTGTCTCCCTCACTCGCCCCGTCGTCCCCGCCTCCCCCATCGCACACCCACGTCCCCCTCCCCAACGCCCTCCCTCGTCGTCGCCATACCTGTCGTCCCCCTCCTCGCCCGCCTCCCCGACGCCCTCCCCCGTCGTCGCCAAACTTGTCGTCCCTGGGTGGGAAAGGGAGACCAGGGGAGAGGCGGGGCGTGGGCAGGGAGGGCAGCGACAAGGGGGAGGAGGCGAGCGAGGGGGGTGGCGAGGCGTGCGACATCCATGCACGCCAAAGATCGGGCATATTAGCTCTGTAAGCATGTCATGTCTTACTTGAGCCCATCCATCCACGCCAAAATCGAGCATAATAGGAATGGCTTGATATTCACAATTCCATCGGATTCCACATCTTTTGTATGTATAATGAACAGATGTGTTGGTTCCGAAAATTATTGTTAAGTAATCTACCCTCAGTGAAGAACGTGCCCGAAAAACCTATCATGATTTTAGAAATGTTGAGTATTTAATATTATTCCAAAATATTTTATTTGTTACTTCCATAAAACTATGATACATTTTTTTTGGTCGCCAAATAGGTTTTGTAGATGTTTGCCAGATATTTCCGGAAGGGGCATCGAACAACTATCTTCTGCGGATTTAACAAATTCGTGTGCAGATGGCAAACAAAAAGTTGATGCTTCAAATATTGTAACACGCTTACTGTGTTTTTTAATCTCCACCGGAGGTTCGATAAGCAATGAAGTTGTCGGTCTAACCAACTCTCACAATCTTTTCAACGTCATTATCTTTTCTGAATTATTGGAAGTGTAAAAGCATTGATTGATCAACTTCCATTCTTCATGAAAATAATGGCCAAGGTTAACTACCACTTCACGATCAGCATACACTGATGGTAACATGTCTAGTTTTCTCCAAAACCCATCAATGCATTTTAGGGGATGAGCATGCTGATTCTAGCAAACTCAGCAAGCTCGTGTGCATAAGTAACCCATTAGTCTTTCTCAGCACACATTTACAATCTTTGGTATCCATGCGGATTGTGTTAATCTTTTTGATTCCTCAATGATATGTTTCAATGCATTAATGACACAACGCCATGTATAAGCTTAAACTGAAAAGGCTTAAAGTTGTGTAATACAACATTAAGACTCTTATCAAATGAAGTCTTTGTATTCTTGTGTTGCAACTCAAACAATGCATGTATATGTGCTCAACAACTCTCGAATTTTTCAAGAGATGATCCAAGGTACCTCTTCAGCTTGACATGTGCATTTCAGTCCTGAAAAGGTTAAATAACTTGACATTAATAGCAATTTATAATAGTTAGACGAAAAATTCACTATATCATAAAAGAGTGCTCAATAGCATACCGGTTTGATGTCGTATTTTCAAAATGCATTATCTTATTGGTCCAACATGCAACAAGTCTCTCTTTGTACTTATCAATCCATGTAGTCTTCACGTATGCAAGTACTTGAGGGCATTCCTGAAAATCCACATTCAATCATCCAAACAATTAAGTAAAACGATCCTCGCTTTCGGCTAGTACCATCATATTCCAACAAATCATGAATAGGTCAAATTTCTGCTTATCAAAATCATTTTTGCATTGAGCAGGAATATTGTTTTTTCTTATATGCCATTTGCATAAGAAATGACGAGAGAAAGGGAATATTCTCTCTATGACATTCATCAACGCTAAATTTTTACCAGTTACAATAACAGACGGCATGAACTGACCATGCATTAGTAATTTGAGACTATCCAAGCACCAACTAAAATTACCATCCCATTTTGCTCTTAAATATGCAAAGGCAACAAAAAAAGTAAATTCAGTGCTTATAACACCCACAATCTCCATCAAGCTAACCAGTGCTTATTTGTCTTGTATGTGCGATCCATTATTAAAATCTAGAAAAATGCATGCAATAACTCAATGCTAGTTGGGTCAGCCCAGAGAATATCTTTAACAGTGTCAGTATTGGAACAACTTCTATGAACCTCAATATATGAGTGTTCACAAAGGTGGCTCACTAGTTATTGCATTTGTGATCTTCCAGCATATTCCACAACTTTATTCTTCCTCCTTGGATTGTAGATTGTCCTCGTTGTGTTCACATTATAATTATTTTTTTCAATATATGCAAAATATCTCTTGGTTAAACAAGGGTCTTGGACATATCTACAACCAAACTTTTCTCTTCTAACAATCTACCAGTAAAAGAATGATCTTTCAGATGTCCTGCTGTCAAATGATTGTGAATACCACAATCAACCAAAAGCGTGACAACCCTGTTATTAAAATAATGATTTAATATTCTAATTCTTGATTTAAGAGATTATACAGATTATCAGAGGTGATGATTGAATTAAATTTGTATGATTATGAATTTTATAAAATTTTGTGAGAAAATTAAAAGTGAAATAAAATTGGATAATTATAAATACAAGTGCATGTACAAGTTTATGGGTAATTAGGTACGTATATATGAAATGTTTGTGTATATGATCATAAAAGTTGATATGTACAAATTTGTATACTATTTGTATTATACCCCACTAACTTACTCTGTGTGTGTGTGTGTGTGTGTAATTACAAATCAAATTTATTTTTGTGATTGAGGTGGCATGATCCTTTGGGGCATGAGGAGTTGGGTGGTGAGGTAGCAAGCTAATGAAGAGTGTAATTATAGGAAATATGAAAGGGGAAATGTGACAGGAAAACCACATCCCCCCCTTCATCTCTTTCTCCCCATCATCTCCCTTAACTTCTCCCTCCCTCTCCTCTTCCCTGATGAAGATCGGCAGAGCCCCCCCAAAAAGTCTGATCCATCTCTTCTCTCTCTAAATTTCATTCTCTCCCTCTCCCCCTATTCCTCTCTCTCCCATTCTCTGGATTCAGGTGGCAGCAACAGCAGCAGTTTGCTATGGCAGCGCCTAGGCGGCGCGGCCAAGAGCGCATGGACGGCAGCGCACAGGCGACCGCGCTGGAGCTGGGCGACGACCGACAGAGAGGAAGAGCTTTAGGTGAGGGAGTTATTTCTCATTCTAGATTAAGATTTCCTGATCTGATTTTTCAATTGCAGCTAGATCTTGATTAATTGATGATAATTATTCTTGATGTGTGAGTAGGTTTCTGTTGGCCCAAAGGCCCATCGTTCTAGTTTTGATGATGATTAACTCATATAGTTATAGTACTAATGATCTTGTGTTTAATTAAGTCTCAGATATTGGATCAAGATCTTAGTAGGTGCTTAGCTTCAACAAAGAATTTAAAGTCAAGTTTTGAAGGTAGCACGTGTTGATTCAAGAGCTTGTGCATCAAGACCACATCAAGTACTCAAGAGGAGTTTAGCTCATTGGATCAAGGTTTAGACCAAGTCAAGAAGAAGTGAAGATTTCAAAGAAGACTTGTGTCTAGGTTTGTTTGTTGTAAGATTTTATTTTTAGATAATATGTAAAGGATAGATTAGTTGATGGATTGCTCAAGTTATCATATACACTCACACACAAGATTTATATGTGTTTTCATAAAAGAGATTTCGTTTTGGAAAATACCGGTTTGGTTTTTAAGCTTTAATATATACATATGTTTTTATCAAAACTTTATTTTAGAGCTTAATGTCAAAAACATGGATATCTCATCATATATGTGTAGTGGATCATATCCATACACACTATACTTTAAAAGTGTTTAGAATATCTTGTTTTTATATTTGGAGGAGTTTTGAAAAAATCGGTTTTCAATTTGGAAAAATCATTTTGGAAAAATACAGATTTTTGTTCAAGGCAAAACTTTCATATTACAAAAATAGTTTAAAATGTTTGTAGCATGTTTTGATTTTTACTCAAAAATGTTTGTATATCAAAGTATATTACTGAACTTGTTTTTGTAGATTTTTAGAAAATTTATGAGATTTTATTAAAGATAAAAAGACAAACTTTTAATCCTAAAAAAACTGTTGGACCAGCCTTCTGTGGTCGACCGATCCAGAAGTCGATCGACCGCTCCGGTCGACCGATGTGCATAGACGTGACAGCTTGGGCCGGTCGACTGCACGGTCGACCGCCAGAGAGCCTCTACTCTTTGAAAATGGCCCGATCGACCGCTAGGTCATTGCCCAGTTTCTGATCGACCGGCCGGTCGACCGATCTTCCCGACGGTCGATAAAATCGACCGTTAGCGGTCGACCGGGCGGTCGACCGACAGCAGTCTGAACTGCTGAGTTAGCCTCCAACGGCCACATTTTTGAAGCCCATAAAAGGGGCTTTCCTTGGGCTGTTTTACATAAGATTTTTGGAGAGTTTCAAAGTCAGTTTTTTCTATCTATTATAGAGGTTTCTCCACTTGTTTTAGTGCTAATACTTCCATATCAAAAGGAGAGTTTTCAAGAGTATTTGAAAAAGAGATTTCTTGAATTTTTCACCACAAATCCATCCAAGTTTTCTCACATACACTTGAGCTATCCATTGCTATATCAATCCTATAGGAATCCTTATTGTGAGAGAGTTTTAGGTAATCAAAGTGTTGTGATCACCAAAGTATTTCATCTTTGTATTTGAGGAGGCGGACTTGCGGGTTCGCGGTGTTTCGAGTTCTAGTGAGAGCTCGTTGTAGATGTGCGGCCTCGGCAAGGTAGTGTGCTTGCGGTGTGTTGTTCTTGCGGGAACAAAAGAGGGACTAGAAAGTCCAAAGGAGTTCTAGTGTGAACTCGCTTGTAGGTGTTGCGGCACCGAGTGATCCGGTGGGATCGTTTTTAGTGGAAATCCTTCATAGTGTTGAAGGCGAGGACGTAGAGCAAGGGTGCTCGAACCTCAAAACAAATCTCCCGTATTTGCGATTGCTCTTTCTATCTCTCACTTGTGTTTGTATTTTGCATGCTTACATTGCCTTTATCTTTATATGCTTGATATATACTTGTGCTCAAATTGACATATACTTGGGTTTGTTTGCTCACACTTGTATTCAACCAAGAAAGTCATAACGGCACCTCAACTCTTATCTAGAGAAATCTTGAGGAGATAGTCCAGAGCCCTTCACGAAAAATTCAGCTACACTCTTGTGTTATACTTGGTGTGTTGTGCATAATAGTTTTTAGTTTGCATCAATAGTTTTAATTCCGCATTAATTCATCATTAGATTAGCTAGTCACCTATTCACCCCCTCTAAGTGATTTCAATTGGTATCAAAGCTTGGTGCTCGTGATTTGGTTCTAACAACCTAGAGTTAAATATCCTCTTTTATAGCTAATCACAATATTTCACACATGGATTTCATGTCACCTCCCACTTTTGACATTCTTAACATCCAAACTTGGAAAGTTAAGATGTCCTTGTACCTCAAAGACCTAGGTATTCATGTTTATCTTACTACTATTAAAGATTCATACTTTAGTAATAGTAAGTATCTTGAGGCTAACTCAAAAGTCATTCATGCATTAAAGAGTACCCTAAATGATGAATATTTATCTAGGATTTCTAACTTTGATTCGGCTTTTGTAGTTTGGAACACTATTGTCTCCCTTGGCGAACAAGAATGCGGGGAGTGACTCGGATGTTGGAAGTGATGCTTCCAACATATGCTACATGGTCCAAGGGGATAATCCCCTTGAGGTAAACTCCGAATCCGAGCTAGATGAGGATGTTGATATGTCATATGATGAACTTGCATCTTTTTGTCAACAACTCTTTGAAAAACATGACATACTTAAAAAGGATAATAAGAAATTGAAAAATAAATATGATTCCATTTTGATAGAAAAAGATTCATTTCAAAATAAACTTGCATGTGTTTCAAAAGAAAATGATTTCTTGAAAAAAGAGAATATTTTCTTAACTTCTAAATTAAATGATCTTTGTGAAGAAAATACTTCTTTGAAAAATAAGATTATTTGGTGGAAAAAAAAAAACAAATTACTTTGCAAGAAAACAACTCTTTGAAAAGAAAAATTATTTCAAAAGAAAATGAAAATATTTCTAAAAATAAAAAGAGTGTTAATTCTCATTCTCACCATGCTTTTCATGCTACCATTGATGAAAATGAGATTAAAGTTATAAAAAATAGAATAAATTGTTTGAGCTCAACTTTGAGCAATTGTGCATTTAATCATAATAGATTGGAAACCTTATTTCAAAAGAAACAAGCTCCACATGTTCATGCACATCACCCACAACATACATATGCATATTTTGTACGTCATGATCACACTCATTTACATGTGCATACTAGAGTGTACAAGTGTACACATTGCGGCCGCAAAGGCCATTTAACAAAATTTTATTATGATAAGATAAATACTATTAATTTTGCTAACAAAAATGTTTGGGTCCCAAATCATGCTAACCCCCGTGGACCCAAAAGAAAATGGGTACCAAAATCCTCATCTCTTGTATTTGATGTAGGTGTGGGCTCTCACATGACGTGAGAGGGTTGGTGCCTTGGTGGTGGATGGATGGGATCAAACGAACACTACAAATTGATGCACCGCTATCAAGAAAGTTTGGTGGAAGGACCACCATGTTTTGGAGACTTAGAGTGTAGTTCATGTGATTTGGTAACATCTCTATACTCCATTTAGTTTACATGCTTGTATATTTGATGATTGTTAGCATGTTTTTAGTTTTTGTTAAAATAATCATGTTTTGTATTTCATGAGGTGAATACTTGTTTAGATGTAGTTTTTGTCAAAACTTATGTCTATATTTGTACAAGTAGTGAGCAACATTTGATCCATATATGTTTGTACTTAATTGCTCATTGTACTTATTACATGTACATGTATAGCCTAGTTTTGATGATTCGTGCATTTTAACTTATTTTCCCTATTCCTATGCATGTTTTGTTTCATGATATGTTATATTTATCTAAAACTAATAAATATACATGTATACCCTTGAGTTACTTGCCTTCATGCAAATACCATTAGGGACTCTTTTGTGTTTGGGATATGTATGTATATTGTTAGCTTTGGATAAATCATACATATACCATGAAGTTTATTTTTTAAATGAAAAATAATTTTTTATGATTTTCATATTTGTTCATGATTTTCACATGCTTGTTGTTTGAGCCTTATTGACTATTTCATGAATATGCTATTTGCATGATTCTTGTACACTCACAAAACTTCACTTGTTTAATCATGACATTGTCTTCATGAGAAGTTTTGAGCTTTATAGATTTCGAGTGTCAACACTTATGTATTTTGTATGATTCATGATATATATATATGTTTTGTTTTTTTAAGGATCTTTAACTAGTTTTTCAAAAATTACTTTAAACTAGTTATTTATTCTTCATTTGGTAGTCTTTTCAAAATTATAACTATTTTCAAATCATATTTTTGAAAACCTCCACCCTAAAAGGGCGGATGGATGGGCGACCATGCTTGTATGCTTAAATTAAATATCTTTTATCATGTGCATGAAAAGGGTGGATCTTTATGAGCTATACACTTGATTCTCATTGTATTTTCAATTGGTATCACAATTGATATTTATTTTGTATGCTCATATGTTCTCTTATATATGTATACTTCAAATTTTTAAATAATATCAATTTCTATTGATATTTTCATTTTCATACATATAAATAATTTGATTGTGCTTGATTTACTATACCCTTACTTGTTTAAAGCACAAATTATGTTCATGCTAAGCTTGCCTTGTATCTTAATTTCAATTAGTATCTCAATTGGTATTTTAGTATTTTAATAAGCTTATGCATTATTTTCAATTGGTATTTGGTATCAAAATATACTTCATATTGTACAATTTATTTGATATCAAAATTTACAATAAACTTCAATTGGTATCAATATGTTTCAATTTCAATTGGGTTTCGGTTTCAATTGGTATCAAAAATGTTTTACCTTTTATTTGGTATCAGAATTTACCATATATTTCAATTGGTATTAAAATATAAAATATTTTCTTTTATTGGTATCAAAATTTATAAATGTTTCAATTTCATTTGGTATCAAAATTTCTAATTTCATTTGGTATCAAATATCTTGTGATATTTTAAAATTTTTTGTTTACTTACAAGTGGTATCTCAAATTTTGATTTAAGAAAATTCAAAATTTGTCTTTATAGTGATAATTAAAAATGTTTTGATTTGTATTACCTATATGCAAGGGGAGCTTAACATCTCTTCTATATATAGATTTATGTTGAGTGTATCTTACATTGATGAGCTTGACATCTCTTTTTATGTGATACACGTGTGTAGGGGGAGCTTCACATCTCCACTTATGCATTGATATTATGCTTTATGTGAGTTAGGGTTTATCATCCCTTCTTCATGTAATGCAGGTATGCAGGCAAGCTAACTTAGCTTCTTCCTCTTCATGAATGTATATCACATATATATCCTTATTCTTGATTTGTTTTATTTTACCCCTTTGTTGATGATTGACAAAAAGGGGTTGAAAGATTTTGAGTTTATATATGCATATTTGAGTTTTTACATTTATTGAGTTTATGCATCTTATGTTTTATAAATGGAAAAATGATTTTGAAAGTTTATACAAAAAGGGGGAGAAGGTGTTTGGAGAAAAGACTTTTTGGTTTATGCATATTTCTCTCACCTTGTTTATGCATATATCTTTGTTTAGTTTTAGGCACTTCATTGAATATCAATTTATTTATTGTTATGTATGAGTTAAGGGGGAGCTTCTATGAAGCTTGACTTTAATCCATGCATATATAACTCCATGAGTTTTGTCATATCAAAAAGGGGGAGATTGTTGGCCCAAAGGCCCATCGCTCAAGTTTGATGATGATTAACTCATGTAGTTATAGTACTAATGATCTTGTGTTTAATTAAGTCTCAGATATTGGATCAAGATCTTAGTAGGTGCTTAGCTTCAATAAAGAATTTAAATTCAAGTTTTGGAGCTAGCACGTGTTGATTCAAGAGCTTGTGCATCAAGACCACATCAAGTACTCAAGAGGAGTCTAGCTCATTGGATCAAAGTTTGGACCAAGTCAAGAAGAAGTGAAGATTTCCAAAGAAGACTTGTGTCTAGGTTTATTTGTTGTAAGATTTTATTTTAGATAATATGTAAAGGATAGATTAGTTGGTTGTTTGCTCAAGTTATCATATACACTCACACAGAAGATTTATATGTGTTTTCATCAAAGAGATTTCGTTTTGAAAAAAACCGGTTTGGTTTTTAAGCTTTAATATATACATATGTTTTTATCAAATCTTTATTTTAGAGCTTAATGTCAAAAACATAGATATTTCATCATATATATGTAGTGGATCATATCCATACACACTAAGCTTTAAAAGTGTTTAGAATATCTTGTTTTTATATTTGGAGGAGTTTTGAAAAAATCGGTTTTCAATTTGGAAAAATCATTTTGGAAAATACAGATTTTTGTTTAAGGTAAAACTTTCATATTACAAAAATAGTTCAAAATGTTTGTAATATGTTTTGATTTTTACTCAAAAATATTTGTATATCAAAGTATATTATTGAACTTATTTTTGTAGATTCTTAAGGAATTTATGGGATTTTATTAAAAATAAAAAGACAAACTTTTAATCCCTAAAAAAACTGTTGGACTAGTCTTCTGCCGGTCGACCGGGCGGTCGACCGCCAGAGAGCCTCTGCTCTCTGGAATGGCCCGGTCGACCGGGCGGTCGACCGCTGGGTCATTGCCCAATTTCCAGTCGACCGGCCGGTCGACCGATCTTCCCAACGGTCGAAGGACTGTTGGCGGTCGACTAGACGGTCGACCGACAGCAGTCTGAACTGCTAAGTTAGCCTCCAACGGTCACATTTTTGAAGCCTATAAAAGGGGCTTCCCTTGGGCTGTTTTACATAAGATTTTTGGAGAGTTTCAAAGCCAGTTTTTCTATCTATTATAGAGGTTTTCTCCACTTGTTTTAGTGCTAATACCTCTATATCAAAAGGAGAGTTTTTCAAGTGTGTTTGAAAAAGAGATTTCTTGAGTTTTCACCACAAATCCATCCAAGTTTTTCTCACATACACTTGAGCTATCCATTGCTATATCAATCCTATAGGGATCCTTGTTGGGAGAGAGGTTTAGATGACCAAAGTGTTGCGATCACCAAAGTGTTTCATCTTTGTATTTGAGGAGGCGGACTTGCGGGTTCGCGGTGTTTCGAGTTCTAGTGAGAGCTCGTTGTAGAGGTACGGCCTCGGCAAGCTAGTGTGCTTGCGGTGTGTTGTTCTTGCGGAAATAAGAGAGGGACTAAAAAGTCCAAAGGAGTTCTAGTGTGAACTCGCTTGTAGGTGTTGCGGCACCGAGTGATCCGGTGGGATCGTTTTTAGTGGAAATCCTTCATAGTGTTGAAGGCGGGAACGTAGAGTAAGGATGCTCGAACCTCGAAATAAATCTCCCGTATTTGCGATTGCTCTCTCTATCTCTCACTTGTGTTTATATCTTGCATGCTTACATTGTCTTTATCTTTATATGCTTGATATATACTTGTGCTCAAATTGACATATGCTTGGGTTTATTTGCTCACACTTGTATTCAACCAAGAGAGTCATAGCGGCACCTCAACTTTTATCTAGAGGAATCTTGAGGAGATAGTCCAGAGCCCTTCACGGGGAATTCGGCTGCACTCTTGTGTTATACTTGGTGTGTTGTGCATAATAGTTTTTAGTTTGCATTAATAGTTTTAATTTCGCATTAATTCATCATTAGATTAGCTAGTCACCTATTCACCCCCTCTAGGTGATTTTAGTTTCTCCATCCTTTTTGTTCAGTTTCTCATCAATTGAAATTATACATAATCTTACATTTATTGTGATTCTTTGTACATTTATGGCAATTTCTTCAAAAACTTCAACTTCTTAATGTGGTTATTTAATTGATTGATTTGAGTAATGGGGTTTGTGAGAACATGTAACATGCATATGTGTGTTTGAATCTCTGTGAATCCATATGGGAGTATATGTGAATCTCACATGATCAGGTTAACAACCTATTTACTGAAGCAAACTATTTTTTTGATACAACCTATATGATTGATCTCCAAATCCTTGTGAAGCAAAGACTTTTGTTAAGTTGTAGATATATTATTACTAATATTAATGGAGATATTATTGTTGGTGACACATATTCATTCAAGCGTATAACATAGGCTAGAACAATTCTCTTTTGTGACAATTATGCATGAAAATATTAGCCATGTTATGATAAGTTTTCTCCACTATTTATGATGAAGTTTTTGTGATGTATACTTATATCGGATGTTGGTGGCATTGTATTAATTAATAGAACTAGGGAAGTTAATAATCGAAATAGAAGATTGTGGAAAATTTAGAAATTTAAAAAGGTGTGGGATTTGTATAAAAAAGATAGAGTATATATAAAATTTTGAGTTTGGTAAGACTATATAAGAAGTAACCAAATTATTCTCTATTTGGGAAGTCCAAAACATTAACTGTAAGCTTTATGATAAATTGTTGGTTTCTGATAGTTTGTCCAAAAGCTATAAACTTCTAGTTTCTAGATAGGCCAGACATTGGTTCCTCTTGATGTAGGATAAAAGGGATCCTAGTATACAATCTTAAGCTAGTGTTTGTTTTATAAATTTAAAATTTGTGGATGGGATGAGTTGAAGGTGTAGGAGGTTAAGTCGAATATTGCAAAGCTTGAGCAAGATAATCAAGTTAGTTGAGTTGCGGAACTGAATGATGAATTTGATTTTGTCCCTCATAGTGAGACATGTTAGTCATTGATTTTTGGATTATCGAGAAGAAGAAATCTTTCTCAGTGCTAATAATATTGGGTTCTTTTATTGATGGGGATGGATGACCGACGCTGTGCAGCTCCACTTATATCGGGTCAAACTTTCTGATATCGATTTATATGAATGTTTTAACTATACTCATGATTTGCTTTTCTACGAGAGAATACAACATTCAAATAACAGGCGGACTTAAATTGTTAAATCAATGAAAATTAAACTAAACTATTTTTTAATATTGAATCAAATATATTTAAGAAATCTATTTGGAAATTCGTCGATGAAAGTAGTTTATTCACCATTTACTGGTTCCAAGTTTGGAAAATATTGGTGTGTATGGATATAATATTCTGACTATCTCATAGTCATCATTGTTGATCTGAAGGAGAAAGTTAATTATACAAAACTGTTTATTTCTTTCTAAGGTTTGATTTTTTGATTACAAGCAATGTAAAGATATCCCGCATATTGAACTAAGTTTTTTTTGCTGGCATTTAATCCCTTGAATGAAGACAAAGTGCATACATGTCATGGTGAGATAGCAAAGAGGAAACTTTTCTGGAAAGTATCTCATGGTGAGAAGTTAATTATTTGATGTTATAATTATCTATTATTCTAGTGTCAACCTTAGTATAGATAATATAGGAACTTGCCATAATCCAACGAGGCGAGTTGCCATATAGGAAAAAATTGGACAGAATCAAATGTTAACAATGAATTCAGAAATTTATGAGATAAATTGGGTGATGATAAGTAAAACTGTAACTTACAATGAACCGTGAATTAAAATTTATTGAGATAGGTAATCAAAATCATAAATCCAATGTTGATATCAGAATCGAACCAAACCATAATAACCATTGCTTAGAATATTGGGTAATCGGTATCTGTTCGAGAGTAATGTATAAACTGAGAAAAAGACTACTTTGAATAATGGATATCGTGGATCTATGAGAATAAAGTGAGTGAACTAGAAACCTAGTGATGGTGATTAACTCATATTTATATTTACACACACACACACATAGAGAGAGAGAGAGAGCTGATTCCCTAAGAATGGTTCTCACATATTTTTGTGAGAACTTTCATGTGGGCCGTCAGATCTGACAGATCAAATAAAATAAAACCAGATCTCTGTCAGATCTGACAACCCACATGAAAGTTCTCAAAGTAATCTGTAAGAACCGTTCTTAGGGGATCACCTCACTATATATATATCATCAAGGTGATGGATCCACTAACTTTAGCTAATTTAAACTAAATGATTCTAAATCTCTAAATGTGAACCATATACATGAATGATCACAAAGTGATGGACGGGTTGGTGTCCGAGTATGAACAATGAGTAAAAACAAACATAGACTTGGATACAATTAATGGACCAATAATAATAATAATCGATATATGTTGATTGTGTATATATAAATTAAACGTAGAACTTGACAATTATTATTAATTAGTGACGAAAACTAAACTAGTGAATTACGTACTCTTAATTTCAAGTGACAATTTCTACTGATATAAATGATGTGCTTAATTGTGGATCTAGTGGACTATTATAAACTTTAAAGCATGCTTAGACTCCGATCGCGGATAGTAGTGTAGTCAATTTCATTAACCTAATATCAAATGTATGAAATAAGAATCATAACTAGATACAAGACCTTGCCATATGATAAATGAATGAGTATTGAGAATGTTAATAATTGTTTGGCATGATGTTTAATGAATGATAAAAATGTGGATGGTATGTATGTTTGAAAATGCGTATGCACCTAGAAATTGTATGAACTTGACCTTGTTGTCATATTATATACATACACACACACACACACATACATATATATATATGTACATACATATATATATATATGTACATACGTGTATGTATATGTACATACATGTATGTACATATATACATGTATGTATATACATACATGTAGATACATATATACATGTATATACATGTATGTATATACATGTATATATATATACACATATATAGGGGTTACTGTACCTCAACCGATGACTGAGAGAGTTTCTCAGCCAGCGGTGACGTGGCCGAATATATGCCACATATCGGTGGCAGAGTGTAGGCACCAAAAAAACAAAAACATCCCGCCTAAAGAATCGTTAATCAAATTGATCAAAATACCCCTTTTTACTTCTAAACTAGCAAAAACTCATCCACAATAAATATTTTATAAATCAGATATTCTCGTAACTGTCACAATATTTGTAGATTGGTTGGATAATATTTCATGTAATTTTTAATGAACTGCGACTATGGTTGGTCTTGGTACTAAAAAATTGCTTTATCTCAATGTATATTATAAATTGGATTCTGATCGTAGTACGCATACATTCAAAAACTATAATCAAACAAATATATAACTTTCAATTTTATATCACGACTGCGACCCTAGTCGCATTCCTTATTCGCTCAAAAATAACAGACGAAACATGTTATCGTTCAGCACTGCGATCACAGTCGCTGTCCTTATTTGCATGCCTTATATAACAGAATTTTGACCGTTTTACAAAGTCTGCGATCATAGTCGCAGACATAGTATAACAAAACTTTCGATCACTGCAACCATGGTCCCAGACTTAATATAATATAACTTTCAATTTAATATCACGACTGCGACCCTAGTCGCATTCCTTATTTGCATAAAAATAACAGACGAAACATGCTATCGTTCAGCACTGCGATCACAGTCGTTGTCCTTATCCACATGCCTTATATAACAGAATTTTGATCGTTTTATAAAGTAGATTAGCCCTGCGACCATCAGATCAGTCTGCGTATATCACATCTTATAAAATACTATATTAATTATTCTGAACTAATTGAAGTAATTAATATTCTATCTACCGTGATGCAGCAACAGTCTCGAAAAAAGTGATGCAATAATATTAATATCGATAAAGGAAAGATATGCACCATACGTAATCTAAATATATAAGAAAAATATTATATAAAAAGTTAATTTGTAGTTCACATAATAAACCTCTGGAAAAAAAGAACTCTTTGGATTCTCCTGCCATAACTGCTTCAATTAATTATTTAATTTCTTTTTACCAATTCTTCGAAAACTCAACCGTCACCTATAACAATTATTATTACTATTCATGTTGTTTCACATTATTGACCTTTTTATAGTGTTTATAACTAATATATTATCTCATATCTAAAAACGATATTTGTGCTCTTCGTTTTCAATTTGATTTCAAAACTTTCAGAAAACAATTCATTCTTGAATCATGTCTTCCCTGTTTTCTTCCTCTGAGTATTCAGATTTCAACTTCAATCATTCTCCTACCGGTCCTCTTTTTTCAGGGTATTCTAGTGAATCTGAAAGCAGTATAAACTTTACTCCTTTTGATTATCTCACTACATCAAACAATATTTTATTTGATCCTCCACTTCCTGAGGATGATGAAGTTTTCATGGGGCTTAGTGAGGAGGAACTTATTCCTCTGCCACTTCACAGAGACATGCTTGATGAAAGCATGTCCTCTGATGTTGGGGGCTCGCATTCTTTGAGCATATCTTTTACAAGTTCTTCTCGACACAAGTCGGAAGAAGAGCTTGATACAGATGATCCATTCTGAGAGTTTATCGATGAACCAAAGCACCCACAAAAGGAGAAAGAAACTGAAGAGCACAGCGAGCCGGACGACGAGAGAGAAGATGAGGAAATAAGTGATGAACAGGAAGACGAGGAGAATGAACACAACGAATCTACTTATGATGGTGATGACGACGAGGATTAGGATTTTCTGATCTTCTAATATTCAACGTTATTTTGTCTTCTTTTAAGAGCTTTTAATGCTCTTTTTTTGTAAGGTCTCTTTCTGACCATATTATATTATAAACAAAATTTATTTCTATCTCTAAAATGATCTTTCATATTTTTAAATACATATAAAGTATGTTGTATAGTTATTATTTTTACATCTTATCTACGATAATGGTCGCAGTACTCAAATAATAATTACTCTGAACTAATAGAACTACGATTATGGTCGAAGTCCATGATTAACTATATTTATATATGAAACTGCGACCACAATCGCTGTCTTGTCATAAATAGTTTGATCATTTTAAATTCAATTAAGTTAAAAACAGCGACCATGATCGCAGTCCAAAATTAAACTATATAAACAGATGATACTGAGAACATGATCGCAATCCACTCACATCATTATATTTCACTGTATATCACAAATTAGAAAATTGTGACTGTTGTCGTTAAGCACTGCGCCATAGTCGCAGTCCTTGATCAGATGCAATATGTAATATAAAAATTTCATAGTTTATAGGCTGTTAAGACAACAACTACAGTGAAGAACAAATATATAAAATAATATGTAAACTGTGACATAGTATTAGTCCTTAGTTACCGTTATTACTTTTAACGTAGAAAAAAATTATCCAAAACATGCTGTAGTTGTGCACTGTGATCACAGTCGCAGTCCCTTTTCGCATGCAATATGTAAAAAAAATTTCATAGTTATAGGCGGCTGAGACAACAGTCATAGTGAAGAACAAATATATAAATCATATGTAAACTGTGACTATATTTGCAGTCCTTGACACCGTTATTACATTTAAACTAGCCAAAAAATAATCCACGACATGCTATCGTTAAGCACTGCGACCATAGTCGCTGTCCTTATTCGCATGAAATATGTAAAATAATAATAATAATTTATATGTTACATGCAATAAGTAAACTGCGACTGTGCTCGCAATCAGTAAAATTCTTACAGATCATATCATAAAAATCTACAAATTAAATAATTGTAGACTCCAACAAAGGACGTTTTTAAAACTATTGAGAAATTATTTTATTGACCATTACGAGTTCCTAAAATATATAAAATCTGCGTAAAAAATTTAATAAAGAGACATTCAAATTAGTTTCGTAATTTGATGAAGTTGCACTTGAAGAGATATGATTTATATTCAGTTGGTCGCACTTATAAAAGATAATGGTGACAATATTGACTAACGTCAGAAATATAAAAAAATAATAAATTGTACACATCCACTATCTTTTACCACAGGGGCATTTAGTAATTTCAACTGTTTCAATAGGCGGGTCGTCCTTTCTACTGTGACTATTAATGTACCACGTCACCACAGGCTGAGAGGGACTCTCAGCTGTCGCTGATATGCATATTTCTGATATATATATATATGTGTGTGTGTGTGTGTGTGTGTATGTATGTGTATATATATATATATATGTGTGTGTGTGTATCTGTGTGCGTGTACACACACATATATATGTGTACATATATACATATATGTGTGTGTGTGTGTACATATATACATATATGTGTGTGTGTGTGTGTGTACATACATACATACATACACATACATACATATACATACATATACATATATATATATATATATATATATATATATATATATATATATATATATATATATATATATATATATATATATATATATATATATATATATATATATATATGATCTAGAAGGCTGAATACTGAGAAAGTGAATGAGAACTCTGTTGGCCCAAGGTTACAATCACCCGATTTTATGGTTTGATGATAACAAAATATATGTGGTTAATTGTACTAATCAAGTTTAAGTTTGTAAGTTTATCTTAGGGTTCTAAGCATTCAAGGAGTTTTCTTCCTCTAAAAAAAAGTGTTGGACACTCAAGAAGACTCAAATACGGGATTAAAGCTCAAAGCACATAACGTCGCTAATGGAGGAGCCCGGTTGAAGATCTTTAGTCACCTAAAGCCTTGTAAGATATTAGTTTATTAAAGTGTAGAATATAGTAGTAATGCTCAAGAAGTTACACACACAAAATACACGATTTCGAAAAATACAAGTTTTGGTAGTATTGATACTTTGCATGTTTGGTTTTGATACATGTCTCATAATTTTTTTCAAAATTTTATAACAAATTTAGAATATGAATTTCATCACCTATACATTGCTACATTACCCTTAAACTAATACAAAATATTTTGAAAATTGTTTGAAATTTAATATCCATACAGGAAACTGTTTCAGGCCAAACGGTTGACCAGACGGTCAACCGGTGACCATTTCAGGCTAAAACGGTCGACCGCCGGTCGACCAGGCCTTTGGCCAAGGGGCGTGCACATTTGTGTACGTTGTTAGTCAACTGACCGGTCGACGACTAACCCTTGCGGTCGACCGATCGGTCGACCGACCGAGAGTCCCTAACTCTCGGTTTAAGTTTCCAATTTGAACTGCCGAGCGGTCGACTGCCCGATCGATCAGAGCCAACGTCTCTTTTCTGGATGACCTGTCGGTCGACCGGCCATCGGCCGGCTGCCAGATGGCCATAATGACTAGTTTTAAATCTGTTTTGTTTTTAGTGGATTCCAACGATCATTTTTTATTTTCAAGAATCTAAATTCACTCCAAATGACCTGGTATGATTTATAAATTATATTTATTCATTGCCTATATATATGGGTCATTGGTTTTGATTTTAGAAAAGGAAGAACACACATGTTCACAAGTTTTCAAGTTTGTTTCTAAAGAGAAAATTTTTTCTAGCTTTCAATCTCCAAGTTCTTTCTTTCCAAAGCTATTTTCAGTTGGTTTTAAAACTCTTCTATTCTTTCTAACTGAATTTCATCTCTCACTTTACTTCTTGAGCAACAATTCATATTCTACTCTATAGGAAGTTACAAGAGAGAGTATTTGTGATCTTGTTAGATCACCAAATGCTTTGTAACCTCAATTATTTTTGTGCTTCCTCTTGTGTAGAGGATTGAGTTTGTGGAGTTGTCTACTCCGGTCTTGTACAAATCTAGATGTAATTCTTTTGTGTAAGGTCCCCCTGTGAAAGATCCCTTAGAGGATAGTGAAATTCTTCATATTAGTGAAGGCGGGAACGTAGAGCGATGGCTCGAACCTCAGAACAAATTCTCTTGTATTTGTGATTGCTTATGTCTTGCTCCCTATTGTTTTTCATTTTTCATACTTGTTGATTGAGATTTACCTGTGCAGCAAAATATAGAATATCAGATTTAGAACAAGATGTGCAAGGTGCTCAATTCTAATCCGGGTAGCAATGGCTATGCGGGTCGTGATCCTCAGGGAGGGACTAGCGATGGAAGCGTTTAAGTAAGTTATCTCTAAAGTTTTTATTAATTTAAAGTTAAGTTAGAAAGAAAGAAGATGGAGAAAAAGAAGTGATATTTACAATGAAAAGGTGAAAAGTAAATTTGAGAGAGATGGAGATCTAAACTAGAATTAGAAAGAAAGAAAACTATAGATACATACCTCTTCTACCTTACTTACCTTTGATCCGTACGATGACTTACCTTGTCTTGGAAGGCGTACAAGTATGGCGTATAGGATCGTCCACCTTCTTAATCTACACTACGAAAATAAAAGACAAACTAACGAAGGTTTGTTCATCTCCATAGGCCATCAAGGGCTCTTCTTCGGCTAGGCAGTCTCAACGCAATTGGGTCTCATGGTTCATAAGACATTAGAGAGAAAATAGAAGAAAACAAGAATAAAAGAACACAAGAATAAACAAGAAATAAAGAACAAAAACAAACCTCAAGTGGATTTCATTAACAATGGAAGAAAAGTAGGCTTACACCGCTGTCACCTCAGTACAAGCATGGACTCCTTCCTCCATGAAAGCTTCCTCCACTCTCAGTTACAAATTTACAAAAGAAAAACGAAAATAAAATCTAACCTAAACTACAAGTTAGCCTAAGAAACCCTAGAATTTGCTCTGTGGATTCTGTACGCCCTTTACGGTTGCTCTGCAGGGGTATTTATAGGTGCAGAAGGTAGTAGAGTCCCACACAACTCTCCCACGAAAACCCGTAGTCAGATAAGACTGAATTGCCGCGGAAACGCGGCTTGGGCCGCGTTTCCGCGGCCTGGTGGTGGCGGCTGGCCACGCGCTTTCGCGCGTGGCCTCCCCTGGTCCGTCCATCTGGGCTTTTTCTTCTTGAAGCTGCATCCTGACTCTTAATCTTTTGATTTGGATATAACTTGGGAAGCAAGTTACCTAGATACCAAATCTTTTATCCACGAATTTGTGATCTTAAATTCTCCTTCTTTGGCTTTTATCCTCATCCTGCAAGTGTTTAGGATTGAATAGAAGTCTATCCTTCCCTCTTCTTTGTAATTGCAACTTTGGCCCTTGTGTATTTGCAATTTTGGCAATTGATATTTGTAACTTTTACATTGGGCTTGAATATGGGCTTTTGGGCTTTTTTAGGCTTTATTTCTTTATTTTAATATTTCGAGGCCTGCACACAATAAATCATAAAATATTAGTAAATGTGCAGAATTATAGGAATAAATATGAAAATGTGATGGTAAATATAATGATAAAAATGCACTTTTCACTACCAATCACACCCCCACACTTATCTTTTTGCTCGTCCTCGAGTAAAAATCAAAGAGAAAAAGAAAAATTAATCTAACCTAACTCACTTTCGTAGGAATCACGGTTGCACTTAGCATGTGCAACAAGCCGTTAAACCCTTAGGTTACCCTAGAGGACGAGTGTTGTCTCGTGAGGGTTTTCAGCGGATTACACCCACAAAATCCATAAAAAGGAAAATATTTGAAATACTTTTAAAAAGACTAAGTAATCTATAAGTTTTTAGGATCCTCATTTTATTCATTCTTAAACTTAGTCTTTATAAAGTAAATTGTTTTCATTTTTAAGTAAGGGTCAAAATTAAATGTTTGTATAGTCTTTTCGTTACCCTAAGTCATATGCATCCTTGTGAATTTTGCTAGGAATTCCTTAACTTGGACTCTCATGCCTCTTTATTATTTTTATAACTTCATCTAATTTCTTTCGTGTAAGTATCAAGGCTTCTTGAGGCCCTCATACCTAACTAATTGACTAATAGATGTGTTAATATAAAATTTTTTTTTTTGCATGTATAACTCATCTAATTTTCTTTCGTGTAAGTATCAAGGCTTCTTGAGGCCCTCATGCCTAACTAATTGACTAATAGATGTGTTAATACATGTATAATATTTCTCAGTTTTCTTTGGCTTTCTAATCCACCCATGTAGCGAACTTAAAGTCGGTGGCTCCCAAACCGTTCGGCTTTAGGGCACCAGGTGAGAAAACACCCCGCGGACTCAAATTCGAGTGAACTAGGTCCCAAAACTAAGGACTTTATTTTATTTACTCACCTTTAGGCATGAATACTTATGCTTCTTGAGGCACATGTATCCAGCTTAATCAGTGAATTTTCCTTTTTTTTCAAATATTTTTTTTAATAGGGCACAAGAGTCTTTGTCTTAGAATCCTAGATGTGTAAGTGTATTAGGTATGCACATTTCATTAAGGTAAAAATTAAGACTAACTACTTATTCAATTTCTCCTCCTATACCTAAAAATTCAACAATTTATTTATTTTGACCAAGTTTTTAGAAATCCTAATTATGATTTCCTAATTCTTAAGATTAACTTAGATTTCTTTCAAAAGATAAGTCAAAATATTGTCCTTTTTACAATTTTTTTTTTTTTTTTAGCAAATTTTGGTTAGTTTCTAACTATGTTAGTATGTTAGTAAAGCCTATCCCCACACTTATCTCATGCATTGTCCTTAATGTATGAATGAATGCATATATGCATGAAAAAGAACAAGGGAAGGCAGAATTTACCTCAAGGTGGTGGTTCCGGTGGTGGTCTAATTGGTCCACGAAAGGCGGCCCAGTCTACTTTTTGTGGAATTTGGGGGAACCCACCAGAAATAACTCTAATATAACCCACTAAAAAGATGTGTTCATTAAGGATTTTTATTAAATATTTGACTCCATCTAATTTCCAAATTCCATAACTGATTTCGGAGTCAAATTTGTCAACCGTCTTGTCCCAGAATGGAGTGTGAAAAGATGGAATGATTGACTTGGACGTCATAGGTACAGGAACGAATACCGACTCAGGAAAGAAACTTAAATCAAGTAAGGGTTCAAGAGTCGGGCTAAGTTCAGGAAGTGGGTCCAAATCAATAAGTTGAAGCTCAAGTCCACAATAATCTTCCCCACAATGGAATGTGACTCAATATTGGTGATTCAAGTTCAGGAATGATAGGTGTGGGAATCAAGACTGACTCTAAAAGATTACCTAAGTTGGGTAACAAAACAGGAGTCAATAATGATTCGAGAATTTGAACTTGATCACAGATTTGAGAATCTAGGTCACATATCTCATTGGGTTCAATTTCATAAAAATGAGAACTTGCCAATTTATCCATGGGACTTTCAAAATTGCAAAATTGGTCAAGTTCAATATGATCATCAAAAATGGGTGATTCAATTTCATGGTGAATTGGTACAGGATCCAATGTTGACTCGGGAAAAGTGAAATCAGGTGGAGACACCTGAGTCATTATTGAATCAGGAAGCAAAATTGAATCATCAAGTTGGGGTCATGATCATATTCATGCTCAAGTTCTATTTCAGGAAAGGAAAAACTTGCCAAACTATTAAAATTTAGAGTTTCGGCAAGTTCACATGATGGCACTGAATTAGAATCTTGTTGTCCAAAGCAACTTGGTTCGTCGGCTCTAAGAGAGTTGTCAGCGATATCAGAAATGGCCGAACGGTGAGAACGTAAAGATTGAACCATCATATCTATATCATGATCACGGGCTAATCTAGCCTGAGTCATGGCTGCATGCATCCTTTCATAGTTGATAGGTGCATCATGTTGTGATTGGACTTGAAAGGATGAAGTGTAATCGTGATGAAGTTGTGAGTCGGTGGACTCACGCATAATCATGTCTGCGATTGATGGTAATTGTTGCTTGGACTCATGCATACTCATCATTTCCTGGATAGATGGTAGTCTATTCTGACTGGGTGGATCTGAGTATGAATCTTGGGAATATTGTGGACAAGGTGGAGACGGAGGACAAGTGGGTTGAAAATTGGACTCGGGGGAATCGAAACCCCATGAACTCTGTGAAGAGTTGAAAGTATGAAAATTATGGTCATAAGATGGGGGGTATGGGTTATATTCATTCGGATAAGACCATTCCGGCACACTAGGTTGGTCAAAGTTGTGATATGCCGGGTTGGTAATATCCGAAAAATAGTTAGGTGTGTAATATGAATTAAAATTGGAAAAATTATTATTATATGCCATATCACACCAACACAACAAAGAAAAAGAAAACAAACAAATAAACAAACAAAAAAGAAAAAAATTCTAACCTAAGTTAGGGTAGACCTATGACCTAGACGACTCCTAACTGGTTAGACTGTCCACGGGAGGTAGGGTGCAGACTTTGACCACAAGTTAATCAGCCAGGTCAGGGCAAGATTGGTGGGAGGTTTTCCGTCAAAGACGTTCCTTAATTAAATAACCACCAATCTTCGGGCTTTCGGCCCTCAATCCCCTTCCTAGACACTGATTTGGCAGGAGTCAACTTTCAGCACTGTTCCCCCTTAGGATAATCTCCTAATTGAGTCCGAGATGTCCCTAGGGCCAACGTCTACTAATTTTAAGTTAGGCTTGGGTTAGTGAGTGCTTGGGATATGATTTTTGGGCTAAGGAAGGGTGATGAAATCCCCACCTTATCTTGTTAATGGGTTATGCCCTTAAAATAAATTTGTGCAAGTGTACAAAATATGTAAATAAGATTCACTCAAAGCATCAACCAAGTGATGAGTCCTATTCTACATGCAATGCGAACGTACCTTGCTCCAGCACTCTTCAACAGTAAAAATAAAGGAATTAAAAAGACACGTGCCTAATATGCAAACGTCTAATCAATTTTTATCTTTAACAAAAAGTATTTACTGTTGATTAATTAGCAGTAAGCAGGGTTATCACAGAACAAAGTTTAACAGAGCAGTAGACAGATATTGCAATTTGCAGCAACCTGCAAAAAGATGGATCAGTAGGGAACTACTCAGGCCGCGGTTTCGCGGCAATTGCCGCGTTTCCGCGGCTCTGAAGTAGGCTCTTGTGCTCTGCCTTCGAGGGCAGAGGCACAGAGTTGCTATATGTCCACTTCTGCTGTCAGTTTCCCTGTTCTCCAAACCTGCAAACAGAAAGAATAAAAGAATTAGTTAAAAAAATTTATTTTTAGAGAAAAACTTACCGTCTCTCCCCGGCAACGGCGCCAATGTTTTGATTGAGTTTTTTCCTGCACACAAAATAAAGTATTTTAGATTTAAAAGTGAAGATGTGCAAGGTGCTCAATTCTAATCCGCGGTAGCAATGGCTATGCGGGTCGTGATCCTCAGGGAGGGACTAGCGATGGAAGCGTTTAAGTAAGTTATCTCTAAAGTTTTATTAATTTAAAGTTAAGTTAGAAAGAAAGAAGATGGAGAAAAAGAAGTGATATTTACAATGAAAAGGTGAAAAGTAAATTTGAGAGAGATGGAGATCTAAACTAGAATTAGAAAGAAAGAAAACTATACATACATACCTCTTCTACCTTGCTTACCTTTGATCCGTGCGATGACTTACCTTGTCTTGGAAGGCGTACAAGTATGGCGTATAGGATCGTCCACCTTCTTAATCTACACTACGAAAATAAAAGACAAACTAACGAAGGTTTGTTCATCTCCATAGGCCATCAAGAGCTCTTCTTCGGCTAGGCAGTCTCAACGCAATTGGGTCTCATGGTTCATAAGACTGTTGGCCCAAAGGCCTTCCACTCTAGTTTTGATGATGATCAACTCATGTAGTTATATTTACTAATATTCTTGTGTTTCTAAGTTTCAGATCATTAGCAGGTTATTAGTGTTGGTGATTAGCTTCAACAAGATGTTTGGAAGCTTATCATGGTGATTCCGGTGCCAAAGCTTAAAGATCATACCTTTGCACTCGGTGGATCGCGTTTGGGAGCTAGTCTACTTGAAGATGAAGATCGTCAAGAAGACTTAGGTATCCATAGGTTTAGTTTGAGTTTTAGATCCATTTGTTAAAGCTTAGTTTAGTTGATATGCTCAAGTGCACAAAATACACATGGTTTGGTTTTTGATATTGATTTCATGAATAGTTTGATCAAAACAAGTTTTCATGATTAATATGTATAGTAGATGTTTTCTAGTTATACATACATGCTTAACTTATAGACAAACTTATTTTGACATTCCTATTCATGTTTTGGAAAAATCTAGTTTGATAAAAATACAAGTTTTATTTTTGATAAAATTGGCAAGACACAAAAATGAATTGATATGTTTGATATATGTCTTGAAATTTTTATCACAAGTTTAGTTATCAAGTAAAATGATAAAACATATTTTTGTGGAATTTTTACAAGTGTTAAAATATTTTTTACAAAATTTTCTATCTCAAAATCTGCCCAGAAAAACAGCTTTCCAGGCAGACCGGTCGACCGGCAGTCGACCGGCTGCTCTGCCGGGACATGCACAGGCTGTGCATGTCCGTCGGTCGACCGGGACATGGACCCAGTCGACCGATATAGAGAGTCTGCTCTCTGTATCTTGTCGGTCGACTGGGTCGGTCGACCGATAGAAGGAAACTGTGTTTCCTTCTGTTGGTCGGTCGACTGGCAGTCGACCGAATCTCCCAACGGTCATAATTTCGACCGTTGGCGGTCGACCGGGCCGGTCGACCGGTGGCTGTCAAAAATGCCACATCAGCCTAACGGCTAGTTTCTGTTTTGGCCTATATAAACCCCATTCATTTGGGATTTTGGCCAAGGTTTTTATAAGGGAAAAATTGCAGTTTCTGAAGTGTTTTTAAAGAGTTTTCAAAATAGTTTTTGTGCTTTAAACTTCTAATCTTTATTGTTTTGGGTTTTTGGAAAAATCAAAGAAATAGGAATTTGGGATATTTGTATTGGTTTTCATTCTCCATCTTTTACAAGAATTTCCCAAGTGTTTTCTTTGTTGCTTGTTTTCCAAAAAACACATAGTTTCCACACTTGAGCTATCTTCTATCCTAAACTATTAGGATTTTTGTTTTTGTGGAAAAGAAAAGAGAAAAGAAAAGAGAAAGAAAAGAGAAGTGTTTGAGGTTGTAGTTGTACACCTCTTGAGTTGTAAACCCTCCTTAATTTGTGAATCTCTCTTCGGTAGAGGTGATCGGAGTGGTATTGGTGTGTGAGCCTCTTCGGTAGAGGTAGTGTTTGTTGTTGGCTACGGGCCTTATACCTCTTAGGTAGAGGTGTGTGTTGTGGTTGGCTACGGGCCGTATCCCTCTTGATAGAGGTGGATTGTGTGTTGTATTGCCTCGGTGGCATTGTAAGGTTGAGAGAGGAGTTTGGTACTCCTATAGTGGATTGGGAAATCCTACACGGTGGTGTAGGCGGGGATGTAGAGCTAGGGGCTCGAACCTCGAATCATATCCTTGTGTTTGCGATTGTCCAATTTCTCTAACTCTCTCTCTTATATTTGTGCAAGCATTCATTCATTCATTCATAGCATCATACATATACTTGCGTGGGATTGAGCATATTCATACTTGCTTGCATTTAGTGCCTTGCATTCCTTTTATTGCTATACCCTTGTTTGCTTGGATTGCTTGTGTGTGTGTGCCTAATTTGTACTCATCCAACAAGAGCTTCACATAGCACCTCAACCCATTTCAAGGTGAATCAAGAGGAGTTAGTCCAGAGCCTCGCAAGGGGAATTCGGCTACACTTGTTGTATTGTACAAGTTTGTGCAACATTTGCATTAGCTTCCGCATTTAGAGCATTAGATTTTTTTTATTTAGCCCTAGATTAGCACTTACACCTATTCACCCCCCCTCTAGGTGTACTTTCAATTGGTATCAGAGCTAGTGCTCCTGATATTAGGCTTAACATCCTAGGAGTGATCCATTTGCTTGCTAATCTTGTTTGCATAATATTTGTTTGCATACATTTAGTTTACCATGGACTTCATGACCCCTCCTAGCTATGACCCTTCCAACATTCTTGTTTGGAAGACTAGGATGTCCATTTACCTACAAACCCTAGGTTTACATACTTTCCTTGCGGCTACCAAGAAATGCTATCTTGGTAACCTCATTCATATAAGGGCCAATGCACAAGCCCTAGAGGCTATTAGAAGCACATTGCCTAAAGATTATCTTTTACATGTTTCTAATATTGATTCCGCTTTTGTAGTGTGGAACAAATTGACAACCACAACCACCACCTCCGAGCTTCAAGAACAAATCCAAGAAGAGGAATCTAGTGGAGAATCCGAACCACAATGTTTCATGGTCCAAGGGAATGACTCCCTTGAGGTACATTCGGAATCCCACCTAGATAGTGATGATGCTTGTTCTTCATGTGATGATATTGTTGATCCCCATGCCTTAAATGAAGAACTTTCTATAGTTTGTGAAAATTGATAGAAAATTATAAATTTTGAAAAAGAAAAGTCTAGGAATTGAAAAAGAAAATAAGGATTTGCATACTAGACTTGATATTGTTTTGCAAGAGAAGGTTGAGGTCTATAATGAAAGGGATTCATTGAGATCTCAATTAGAACTTGCACTTAAAGAAAATAACCTTTTAAAATCTAAAAATGATTGCAATGAGGTTTTAAAAAACAATGATATTTTATCTTCAAAGGTAGAATTTGTTTTAAAAGAAAATGATTCTTTGAAAAGAGAAATTGTGTTCATTTCAAAAGAATTAGAAATTTGTTTAAGTAAAAATAATTCTTTGAAAAATGATATGTCTTCTCATGTTTGCCATGCTAGTGTAGCCTCATCATCTAGACTACCTAATGCATGTACCTCTTCTTCTAAGATTAATGATGATATTTGTATGCTTAAGAAGAAGGTAGATTGTTTGGGCTCCACTATGAGCCAATGTGCCATGAACCATACACGATTGGAAACTTTGCTTCGAAAGAAACAAGTTCCATCTTTTATGCATGCACACCCTCCAAGGCATACACATGCTCCTCACGGACACCATCACACGTATGCTCATGTGTACACTTGTACACATTGTGGTCGAAAAGGCCATCTTGCTAAATTTTGCTTTGATAGATTACATGTCAATAATTTAGCAAATAAAAAGAAATTTGTTTGGGTTAGAGATGAGACTAACTCCCATGGACCCAAAAGACAATGGGTACCAAAGACCACCCCTCCAATTTTTGATGTAGGTGTGGACTCTCACATGACGTGAGAGTGATGGCACCTTGGAGTGGATGCGTTCCGTACTTAAAGGAAATCAATTGGATGCATCACTTTCAAGGGATGATTTGGTGGAAAGGACCACCATGTTTAGGAGACAAGGAAGGTTGCCTTCTAGGCTTTTGGTAACAATTCCTAACTCCCTATTTATGATTATAACATGTTTTAATTGTTCATTGATTACATGTTCATATCATTTGTGTTATAGCATGTCATTGTTTAATGTTCACTATGTTATATCATGTTCATTTGATTAGTGATATACATGCTTAGTTGTTTAGAGACACCCATGCTCAATATAGATTTATATTTGTGTGATCTCATTTTTGATCTAATATGTATATCCTAGATCTTATGCATATGCATATACATATTGATCATTTGAACGTTTGATTCATGTTTTAGTTGTATCATGATGTTTTATATGTGTTTTGTGCTTCTTGTGGTATATACATGTTTAAATGTAGATCTTATCAAAACTTGCATGCATACATGTACACTTAGTGAGAACAAATTGACTTATATATGTTTTGCTCTTCATGCTCATTTGTACCCACTATGTGCACAAGTATAGGCTAGTTTTGATGATTTCTTTGTTTATACTTGTCATACCTATTTTTATGATTCTACTTCATGTATATGTATTTTAAATTCAAACCTAATAAATATACATGTATACCCATGAGTCTTTTGCCTTCAATGCAAATATTTTTAATAGACTCGTTTATAGTTGGGATATGTATGTATATCGTTAGATTGGATGGATCATACATATACCTAGAAGTTGGTTCACAAAATAAAAGAATTTTGATGAATTTACGTGTTTTGTTTTAGCAAAATGATATTCGTGTTTGTATTGTACTTAATGATTTGATTACATGTTTAGATGTTAGTTCTCATTAAGACTAGGATTTATACTTGCACATAGAATGGGCTACAAACAAATCTATATATGTTTTGGATTGAATGCTTGGTTGTTCCCATTAGATGTGTGAATATAGTCTAGTTTTGATGATTCGTACATTTTTAAACTTGTATTCAATTTTTGTATTTATCTTATGATTATGAGTTTTTACTTCATGTATATGTTTAACTTGCCAAACATTAAGATATACATGTATACCCCTTGAGTCATTTGCCCCTCATGCAAATATCTATTATGGACTCAATTGTGTTTAGGGATATGTATGTATACTTATTGTTTGACAAATCATACATATACCTTGAAATGAATTTGATTTTAAATGAAAATTGAGATTTTCATGTTTTTCATGTGTTTATATTTGACTTCATGTATATGTCTACCTAGTTCAAACTAATCTTATACATATACATCCTTTTGAGCCACGTGCCTTCATACATATATACTTGTGGACTCGTTTGTATTTTGGATATGTATGTATACTTTAGCTTGTATTAGACATACATATATCTAGAAGATTAAATATTTGATGATTTCTTGTTTTAAGGAATATTTGAACTTAATTGAACAATTTTTCATGATTGTGATCTCCACACTTTACTTGTACACTCACACCTATTAATTGGTCATGCTTTGTTTTCATGAGACCTTTTCATACTTAATTGAATAGAGTGTTGATTATCATGTGGATTTCATTTTTATGAAAAATGACTTGTATTTATTCCTTGCTTGAAGGATTTCGTACTAGTTAACAAAACTTTTCATTTAACTTGTTCGTATTCCTTATTGTGATAATATGAGATACACTTGACCTTATTCTTTAAATTGGTATCTTTGAACATATTTCAATTGGTATCAATTTTTGATCCTTCTTGTATACTCATATATGTTTTATGTATGTATGTATGCTTTCTATCCTATGGTATCAATTTCAATTGGTATCTATTACTTTCATACATATACATCTTAATGCTAAGCTTGAAAATTTCTAATGATTGATTGTTTTCAATTTGTATCTTAAAATAAGCTTATGCATATGTTTAGTTGGTATTTCATAAAGGGGGAGAAAATTTGATGTTGTCTTTCAATTGGTATTTGATTCCCACTCCCTTGCTTTATGTTAAAATTACTTTCAATTACTTTCATATGGTTAAAAGAACATATTTCTCTTAAAGATATCAAGATGTTTATGTTGAGTATTGTTAATTGGTATCTCAAGATTTTGTTTAAGAAAAATAGATATACTTTTGATTTACATTGCCTATATGTATATAAATTCATGTTGAGTGTATTGTGTATTGAAAAGCTTAACATCTTTTCTTTATATGGTACACGTGTGTAGGGGGAGCTTCACATCTCCTCTTATTCATTACATAATGTGTGTTATGTGAATTAGGGCTTCACATTCCTCCTTCATGTAATGCATATGTGTAGGGAAGCTAACTTAGCGTCTTCCTCTTCATGAATATATATAGCATATAACATTTATTCATCCTTGTTTATTTCATTTGGTATCAATATGCACCTTATTGTCATATCTTGAATTGGTATCATATTTGTTTTGGATTACCCCTTCTTGATCTTTTTGTTTTTGACAAAAAGGGGGAGAAAATTTGTTTTTATGTTTTTTTTTAACCCTTTATTGGTTCCTTGATTAGGACAAAAAGGGGGAGAAGATTTTGTAGCTTATATGCATGTCTTTGTATGCATGTATTTGTTTTAAGAATTAAGAACAATTTTGTTTTAAGAATATGTTTTGATTTTGCTCTTACCCCTTTGTTGATGATTGACAAAAAGGGGAGAAGAATTTGTGTTTTTGTTTATAATATATGCATGTCTTCTTTGCTTAATTGGTATCTAGAACATATTGTATGTTGAATATTCCATTGATATCTAGAGTACCATGTTTATATGCATTGTCATGCATTGCATATTATTGTTTATTTGTTTATGCATGAGTTGAGGGGGAGCTTCTTTGAAGCTTAACTTTAATCCATGCATATATAACTCCATGAGTTTTGTCATCATCAAAAAGGGGGAGATTGTTGGCCCAAAGGCCTTCCACTCTAGTTTTGATGATGATCAACTCATGTAGTTATATTTACTAATATTCTTGTGTTTCTAAGTTTCAGATCATTAGCAGGTTATTAGTGTTGGTGATTAGCTTCAACAAGATGTTTGGAAGCTTATCATGGTGATTCCGGTGCCAAAGCTTAAAGATCATACCTTTGCACTCGGTGGATCGCGTTTGGGAGCTAGTCTACTTGAAGATGAAGATCGTCAAGAAGACTTAGGTATCCATAGGTTTAGTTTTGAGTTTTAGATCCATTTGTAAAGCTTAGTTTAGTTGATATGCTCAAGTGCACAAAATACACATGGTTTGGTTTTTGATATTGATTTCATGAATAGTTTGATCAAAACAAGTTTTCATGATTAATATGTATAGTAGATGTTTTCTAGTTATACATACATGCTTAACTTATAGACAAACTTATTTTGACATTCCTATTCATGTTTGGAAAAATCTAGTTTGATAAAAATACAAGTTTTATTTTTGATAAAATTGGCAAGACACAAAAATGAATTGATATGTTTGATATATGTCTTGAAATTTTTATCACAAGTTTAGTTATCAAGTAAAATGATAAAACATATTTTTGTGGAATTTTTACAAGTGTTAAAATATTTTTTACAAAATTTTCTATCTCAAAATCTGCCCAGAAAAACAGCTTTCCAGGCAGACCGGTCGACCGGCAGTCGACCGGCTGCTCTGCCGGGACATGCACAGGCTGTGCATGTCCGTCGGTCGACCGGGACATGGACCCAGTCGACCGATATAGAGAGTCTGCTCTCTGTATCTTGTCGGTCGACTGGGTCGGTCGACCGATAGAAGGAAACTGTGTTTCCTTCTGTTGGTCGGTCGACTGGCAGTCGACCGAATCTCCCAACGGTCATAATTTCGACCGTTGGCGGTCGACCGGGCCGGTCGACCGGTGGCTGTCAAAAATGCCACATCAGCCTAACGGCTAGTTTTCTGTTTTGGCCTATATAAACCCCATTCATTTGGGATTTTGGCCAAGGTTTTTATAAGGGAAAAATTGCAGTTTCTGAAGTGTTTTTAAAGAGTTTTCAAAATAGTTTTTGTGCTTTAAACTTCTAATCTTTATTGTTTTGGGTTTTTGGAAAAATCAAAGAAATAGGAATTTGGGATATTTGTATTGGTTTTCATTCTCCATCTTTTACAAGAATTTCCCAAGTGTTTTCTTTGTTGCTTGTTTTCCAAAAACACATAGTTTCCACACTTGAGCTATCTTCTATCCTAAACTATTAGGATTTTTGTTTTTGTGGAAAAGAAAAGAGAAAAGAAAAGAGAAAGAAAAGAGAAGTGTTTGAGGTTGTAGTTGTACACCTCTTGAGTTGTAAACCCTCCTTAATTGTGAATCCCTCTTCGGTAGAGGTGATCGGAGTGGTATTGGTGTGTGAGCCTCTTCGGTAGAGGTAGTGTTTGTTGTTGGCTACGGGCCTTATACCTCTTAGGTAGAGGTGTGTGTTGTGGTTGGCTACGGGCCGTATCCCTCTTGATAGAGGTGGATTGTGTGTTGTATTGCCTCGGTGGCATTGTAAGGTTGAGAGAGGAGTTTGGTACTCCTATAGTGGATTGGGAAATCCTACACGGTGGTGTAGGCGGGGATGTAGAGCTAGGGGCTCGAACCTCGAATCATATCCTTGTGTTTGCGATTGTCCAATTTCTCTAACTCTCTCTCTTATATTTGTGCAAGCATTCATTCATTCATTCATAGCATCATACATATACTTGCGTGGGATTGAGCATATTCATACTTGCTTGCATTTAGTGCCTTGCATTCCTTTTTGCTATACCCTTGTTTGCTTGGATTGCTTGTGTGTGTGTGCCTAATTTGTACTCATCCAACAAGAGCTTCACATAGCACCTCAACCCATTTCAAGGTGAATCAAGAGGAGTTAGTCCAGAGCCTCGCAAGGGGAATTCGGCTACACTTGTTGTATTGTACAAGTTTGTGCAACATTTGCATTAGCTTCCGCATTTAGAGCATTAGATTTTTTTATTTAGCCCTAGATTAGCACTTACACCTATTCACCCCCTCTAGGTGTACTTTCAAAGACATTAGAGAGAAAATAGAAGAAAACAAGAATAAAAGAACACAAGAATAAAAATAAAATAAAGAACACAAACAAACCTCAAGTGGATTTCATTAACAATGGAAGAAAAGTAGGCTTACACCGCTGTCACCTCAGTACAAGCATGGACTCCTTCCTCCATGAAAGCTTCCTCCACTCTCAGTTACAAAATTTACAAAAGAAAAACGAAAATAAAATCTAACCTAAACTACAAGTTAGCCTAAGAAACCCTAGAATTTGCTCTGTGGATTCTGTACGCCCTTTACGGTTGCTCTGCAGGGGTATTTATAGGTGCAGAAGGTAGTAGAGTCCAACACAACTCTCCCACGAAAACCCGTAGTCAGATAAGACTGAATTGCCGCGGAAACGCGTCTTGGGCCGCGTTTCCGCGGCCTGGTGGTGGCGGCTGGCCACGCGCTTTCGCGCGTGGCCTCCCTGGTCCGTCCATCTGGGCTTTTTCTTCTGGAAGCTGCATTCTAGCTCTTAACTTTTGATTTGGATATAACTTGGGAAGCAAGTTACCTAGATCCCAATCTTTTATCTACGAATTTGTGATCTTAAATTCTCCTTCTTTGGCCTTTATCCTCATCCTGCAAGTGTTTAGGGTTGAATAGAAGTCTATCCTTCCTTCTTCTTTGTATTTGCAACTTTGGCCCTTGTGTATTTGCAATTTTGGCAATTGATATTTGCAACTTTTACATTGGGCTTGAATATGGGCTTTTGGGCTTCTTTTTAGGCTTTATTTCTTTATTTAATATTTCGAGGCCTGCACACAATAAATCATAAAATATTAGTAAATGTCCAGAATTATAGGAATAAATATGAAAATGTGATGGTAAAATAATGATCAAAATGCACTTTTCACTACTAATCACTTGTGTAATTACTCATCTTGCATTCTATAATTGCTTTCATTTCATCACTTTCATTACCGGTTTATACTCATCTCAACAAGGAGGCAATTGAGCACCTCAACTCATTATCTAGAGGAATCAAAGAGGAGAAGTTTTAGAGCCCTTCACGGGGAATTCGGCTTCAATTCTTGTTTTGATTGACTATTTGCATAATTTATCATAATTAGTTTTAAAATTGCATTTGATTAGCAAAATACCTATTCACCCCCTTCTAGATGTATTTCAATTGGTATCAGAGCTTTGGTCTCTAGTTTTTGGCAACAATCTTAGATAGATCCTAATTACCAATCACTTCTTTCACAAATTTATCTTCATCCTCTATAGTAAAAAAGGCCGAAGGTATTAAGACCCCTCTAAAGTTTGATGGCCTTAACTTTCATATATGACAGATTAAGATGACCATATTTTTGCAATCCTTAGGGAGCCGGATGCAAAAGCGGTGACTAAACCCTTTAGTGTATCCATTGGTGATAAGATTACTTAGTCTGACATTGCCATTAAGGAGTTTGATGTAAATACTAAGGCACATTATGTCTTGCTTCAAGTCTTGAATGATGACGATATTTCTAGGGTCATCCATTACAAATTCGCCTACGAGATTTGGACACACCTAGTAGTCTCCCACGAAGGAACGTTACAAGTTAAAAGAGCAAAGATTGATCTCTTACGTTTCCAATATGAAAATTTGACTACGCATGATAATGACAACATTGATGACATGGTAACAAGATTTACTAAAATAACTAATAGTCTTGCTTCTTTAGATGATGCATTGACAATGATCAAAAAGTAAGGAAGATCATTCAGGCGCTTCCACCTCATGGGAAGTCAAGGCTACTCCATTGAAGAAGCTAAACGACAAAGAAGAGATAGAGCTCATCGGTCTTATAGGAAATCTTAAGACCCATGAAATGGAGAGGAAGGCAAGGGAAGTGAAAAACACCTAGAGGGGGGGTGAATAGGTGTGATTGCTAATCTTAAAATTTAAATGCAAACTAAGTGCGCTAAATGCGAAAGCTAATGCAAATTATGCACAAACTAATACAATACAACAAGTGTAGCCGAATCCCCTTGCGAGGTTCTGGACTAACTCCCCTTGATTCCCCTTGAAATGGGTTGAGGTGCTATGTGAAGCTCTTGTTGGATGAGTATAAGTTAGGCACACACACAAGCAATCCAAGCAATATGAAATACACACAATCAAGCCAAGCATATAAGAATGAATAGCAATATGAATAAATGCAAGGCAATAAGAAATATGCACAACACAAGCAAATATGATATGATATGAATATGATGCTTTGCACAAATATAAGAGAGAGAGTTAGAGAGACAATGGGTGCAAACGCAAACAACAAGATTTGTTTCGAGGTTCGAGCACCTTGCTCTACATCCCCGCCTACACCACCGTGTAGGATTTCCACTATCTCAACTCCCACCGAGGGAACCTCTACCAAAGAGGATTTCTTACAACACAAGGAGTACCTAACTCCTCTCTCAATACAACAACCAAACCACACACCTCTACCGAAGAGGCTCACAACCAAACACTATCACCTCTACCTAAGAGGGATCCACAACACAATCACCCGATCACCTCTACCGAAGAGGGATTCACAAGTATAAGGGTGTTTACAACAATGAGGTTTACAACAAACAACCTCAAACACTTCTTTTTCTTTTTTTTTTTTCTTTTTCCACAAAAACAAGATCCTAATAGTTTAGGATAGAAGATAGCTCAAGTGTGGAATCAAGGTGTTGGAAAACTAGCAACAAAGAAAATCACTTGGGAAAATCCTTGCAAAAGATATAGAATGAAAACCAAGACAAATCTCCCAAAATATTCTTTTCTTTGATTTTTCCAAAAACCTAAAACAATAGAGATTGAAGAATTAAAGCCCCAAACACTTTTGAAAACTTATTTTAAAACCTCTAGAAACCAGAAATTTTTCTCCTTAAAAAACTTAGCCAAAATCCCCAAAGAGATAGGGTTTATATAGCCCCTATACAAAACTAGCCGTTAGGCTGAGCTGGCAGCTCTGACAGGCATCGGTCGACCGGCCCGGTCGATCGCCAACGGTCAAAAATGTGACCGTGGGCAATAGCGGTCGACCGGCCCGGTCGACCGAAACATCCTGAGAGCAGAACTCTCATCTCGGTCGACCGGCCCGGTCGACCGTCCCAGAGACTCCAAAACGTGCACAGACTTGTGCACGTCGGTCGACCGTCCCGGTCGACCGGCTATGGTGCGGTCGACCGGTCCGGTCGACCGACTTGGCCTGTCAGCCAGTCCTCAGTTCTGCACAGATACGGGATTTGAAAATAGGTCTTTTCACTCAATAAAAATCCCATAAATTCACAGTAAATCAAAAAAAAGTTTTAATCACAATAAAAACTGTTTTTCTAAAAATATGTTTTTCTAAAACTTGTTTTATCATTTTACTTTGATAACCAAACTTGTGATAAAAATTTCAAGACATATATCAATCATATCAATTCATTTTTGTGTCTTGCCAATTTTATCAAAAACAAAACTTGTATTTTATCAAACTAGAATTTTCCAAAACATGAATAGGATAGTCAAAATAAGTTTGTTTAAAAAATTAAGCATGCATGTATAGAATGAAGCAACTATACATATATCAATTTAAACTTGTTTTGATAAACTATTCATGAAAACCAAAACTCAATCATAAAACGTGTGTGATTTGTGCACTTGAGCATATCAACTAAACTAAGCTTTACAAATATGGATCTAAAATACAAACTCTAAACTAGATACCTAAGTCTTCTTGACGATCTTCATCTTCAAGTAGACTTGCTCCAAAACTCCGTGATTCTCCAAGTGCAAAGGTATGATCTTTAAGCTTTGGCACCGGAATCATCATGAATAGCTTCTAATCATCTTGTTGAAGCTAATCACCAACCTAATATCCTGTTAATGATCTGAAACTTAGAAACACAAGAATATTAGTAAACATAACTACATGAGTGTTGATCATCATCAAAACTAGAGTGGAAGGCCATTGGGCCAACAGGAAGAACTGGCACCACAAAAGAAGAAAGTGATCGCTTTCAAATCCACTCCTACCGTCTCCGACAATGATGATGAAAAAGAGGATGATGAAAAATTCTCCCTCCTAGTGAAAAATATAAGGAGGATGTACAACAAGGCCAAGTTTAACAATAGAAGAAGATGGCAAGGGAAAGAAGATAAGAAGGTCATATACTTCAATTGCCGAAACCCGGCCAGATGGTTGCGGATTGTCCGAAGACCAAAAGTAAACCTTCAACCTCCAAGAAGCCCTACAAAAAGAAGGCTCCCAAGGCTACGTGGGACTCGGAGAGTGAAACGATGAAGAAGTGGATACGACACATGTGTGTTTCATGGCTAATGATAACATATTTAAGGTAACATTCGAACCCTCACTTGATGATTGTAAATTAACAATGGATGAAATGGGTGAGATTTTGAAGAATTGTCTAACAACTATGATTTTCTTAAAAAGAAGTATTTAAAAATGAAAAAGAAAATGAAACCCTTTAAAATAAAATTGTTATTCTTTCTAAAGAAAAAGATGATTTATCTTCTACACTCTTATCCAAACAAAAAGATTTTGATGCATATAAAATTTCATGTAAAGTAAAATTTTTATTAATTTTTATTAATGATAAAAATGAGATTTCTATGTTAAAAGATAAAATTAACTCTTTAGGAGATGTGTTAAAGAAATGTGAGTTTAATAAAGCTAGGTTGGAGGTAATGTATCCTAAGAAACATACTTCAAAGAAACATGTTCATACTATACTATACATGCTTATCTTACCCACATACTCACACTCATAAATCACAACATATACACGCACATCATACGAGACACACTACACACACCAAGCATGTTCACACCCCACACTCTCATCATACTTTTATTTATAGTAGAGTTATTCGTGCACTTATTGTGGCAAAAAAGGTCACTTAGTTAAATTTTTCTTTAGATAGAATAAATGCTTCTAGTGATCTCATTTGGGTTTGAAATGCTAACATTAAAGGACCCAAGAAAATTTGGGTACCAAAATCAACCAATTTGTGAAAATCACCTAGAGGGGGGGTGAATAGGTGATAATGCTAATCAATGCACAATTTAAAATTATGATGCAACAATCGCCCAAAACAAGACTAAGAGCCGAATGCCCCGTGAAGGGTTCTGAACTCCTTCATCCTGATTCCTCGTAAAATGAGTTGGAGGTGCGCAATGCAACCTTGTTGTATGGGACAAAGATTGACAAGATGAATGACAACAAGTGAATATAGCAATGACAATCAAAAGCAAGTAGTAATAGCAATGAAAGTAGAGCAAGAACAAAGAAAAGTAAACCAAACGCAAACACCAAGAATTGTTATCGAGGTTCGAGCACTCAGCTCTACTTCCCCGCCTTCCCAGAAGGATTCCAACCACTTCCACTATCACAAAGATATCACAAATACACCGGAGTACCCAACTCCACAATCTCAAGTACAAGTTCTCTCTTGGTAGTCAAAAGACCACAAACTTTCTCTTTCAAAATTCTCTTCCTTACAAAGGTCCTTAGAGAACAATGAGTAGGAATGAAGCTCTTGGTGCAAAGAGAAACGAAAATGAAATCAGAGAATTCTTGAAAGCACTTCAGAAAATGAGAGAGAATTTCAGCACAAAAACCAAGAAACCAAGTCTTTTTGAAAGCCTTAAACTTGTGGAAATTTTGATAATTTTTCTAGTAACCAAACTCTCCCTAAACACCCCTATTTATAGGAGAGGGCTAGGGTTTAGATATAAAACATATTTAAGGCTAATCAGAAAGTATTAAAACCAAAACATGTCACTTAAACACACTTAAGTGAGAAAAGGACAAAAATAAACCAGCTCAGAAAACTAGCCGTTACTGTTCAAACGGCTAGTCCGGTCGACCGCCCGGTCGACCGCTAGTTCAAAAGAATTAGCCGTTGCAGGCTGACGGTCAACCGTGCCGGTCGACCCAAACAAACAGAGAGCAAAGTGTTACAGTCAGGCAGGTCTCGGTCGACCGTCACGGTCGACCGTGAAACGTGCACACTGATACGTGCATTTGCCAGAACCTCGGTCGACTCGGGCGGTCGACCGGCAAAGCCTGACATAGGCACGGTCGACTCGGGCGGTCGACCGGCTTAGGCCAAAAATCAAGTTTCAAACAGAATTTGAGGAGATGAATATTTTTATCAAAAGATGTTTAAATAGGAATAAGTATAAAACATAAATATGGATTTACAGGCAGAGGATTTTGTATAATTTATATGAATTAAACTTAGAAATAAGATGTGCGCAAAAACGTGTGTGATGGAGCTTCAAACCTATTCACTGTTCTTTAACAAAACTCTAAATTAAAAACAATCTAATAAATTATCTTGAGCAATCTTGAAGTCTTGAGCCATGCAATGCCTTACTAGAGCCTTCTCTTCTATGTTCCTTCCTTGATGTGCAAAAAGCCTTCTTTACTTTATGAACCTAGAATTTCTTGCAATAGCTAAGCAATGGTCTCCAAATATGGTACAAACCTGAAACTTATCTTAACAAACTAATTAGTACCATATAGCTCCTATTGTTTTGTTATCATCAAAACTCTAAACATTTGGAGAGTGTAACCTTATGGGCCAACAATCTCCCCCTTTTTGATGATGACAAAACAAATAGGCTATACACAAAAATATATAGGAGGAGTAAGCTCCCCCTCAAATTATGCTATCATAAAAACAATGTAAGGTGCAAGCAAAAACCATCAAACCAAAAAACCATATGATTAAAAAATCAAAGTATGCTTGCCAAAACACTTAAACTCAAAAACAAGAAATCATGAAAACTAATTAAACATGTATAAACTCATATAAACTCATATGGAACCAAAACCATATGAACTCATAATTCTACCATAAAAACTCATTCTCCCCTTTTGTCATACATCAAAAAGGGTTATGAAAACATTTTTATTCAATAACACAAACATTAAGTTCACCACAAATGAAGGAAAATCTAGCAAAATCAAGTGGTTTAGTGAAAATATCGGCTAGTTGCAAATCCATAGAAACATAATCAATATCTATATCTCCTTTCTCAAAATGATCTCTAAGAAAGTGATATCTAATCTCAATGTGCTTGATCTTACTATGTTGATTTGCATTCTTTGTCATATGTATAGTACTAGTATTATCACAAAATATTTTTATATGGTCAAAATGCAAATCATAATCAAGGAGAGTATGTTTCATCCAAAGGACTTGTGCACAACAAGCCCCCGCGGCAACATACTCCGCCTCGGTGGTGAGAGAGCTACGGAATTTTGTTTCCTAGAGGACCATGAAACAAGACAATTACCAAGAAATTGACATGTCTCACTAGTACTCTTTCTATCTACTCTACAACCCGCAAAGTCGGCATCCGAATAACTCGTCATTGAGAAATCTCCGGTTTTCGGATACCATAGACCCATTCCAATCGTTCCCTTAATATAACGAATAATGTGTTTTACCGCAATAAGATGAGACTCTTTGGGACACGATTGAAATCTAGCACAAAGACACACACTAAACATGATATCCGGCCTACTTGCCGTCAAATACAAAAGACTACCTATCATGCTTCTAAACAATTTAATATCAACATTTTACCTTGGTCATCCTTATCAAGCTTGGTGGTAGTTGCCATGGAGGTTGCAAACTTTGAGTCTTCAAGTCCAAACCTCTTTACGAGTTCCTTTGCGTATTTGGCTTGACATATGAAGTTCCCATCTTGCAATTGCTTGATTTGGAGTCCAAGAAAGAAATTAAGCTCACCCATTGAAGACATTCAAACTCGCATTGCATAACCTTTCAAATTCCTTGCATAAAAACTCATTAGTAGAACCAAAAATTATATCAACATAAATTTGCACAATTAAAATGTCATTATCAACATGCTTAGTGAATAGTGTTGTATCTACTTTGCCTTTAATAAAATCATTTGAAATGAGAAAACTAGAAAGCCTTTCATACAAGCTCTTGGAGCTTGTTTCAATCCATACAAAGCTTTATCAAGTTTAAAAACAAAATCGGGATGAACATGATCAACAAAACCGGGAGGTTGAGCAACATAAACTTTTCATTTATAAAACCATTCAAAAATGCATTTTTACATCCATTTGAAAATTTTAAAATTTTTGAAAGATGCAAAAGCTAGTGTCATCCGTATGGCTTCAAGCCGTGCTACGGGTGCAAAGGTCTCCTCAAAGTCAATTCCCTCAACTTGAGTGTAACCTTGGGCCACTACCTAGCTTATTTCTAATCACATTTCCGGACTCATCCATCTTGTTTCTAAAGATCCACTTAGTACCAATTATTGGTCTATCGTGGGGCCTAGGAACAAGGTGCCAAACTTGGTTGCGCTCAAATTGATTGAGTTCTCTTGCATGGCTAGCAACCAATATGAGTCCGCCTCGGCTTCGAGGATGCTTTGGGTTCAAAATGAGAAATGAAAGCAAAATTACCACATAGGTCATGGAGTTGGAGCGAGTTGTTACCCCTTTAGATGCATCACCTAAGTGAGCTCCTTGGGATGATTGTAGCGTATCTCCAAGCTTTAGGAAGCGGTTGAGAGCTTTCCTCTTTATCCTCTTGAACATCACCAATTGATTCTAGCTTTTCTTCTTGAGCGGGTGAGTCCTTCAAGGATAGTCTCTCCATGTCTTCACCTAATGGGTCAATCTCTACAACATTCTCAACAACCACATTAGATTCTTCAAATTTAACATGCATGGATTCTTCAATGATAAGTGAAGATCTATTGAATACTCTATAAACTTACTAGTTGTAGAATATCCAATAAAGATTGCTTCATAAGCCTTAGCATCAAATTTACCCAAGTTATCTTTTGTTCAAAACAAAACACTTGCATCCAAAAACTTTGAAATATGCAACATTAGGTTTTCTAGAATGATACATTTCAAAAGATGTTTTGGAAGAATTTTTACATAAATAAATACGATTTGATATATAACATGCGGTGTTTACGGCCTCGGCCCATAGATATTGAGGGAGGTCATACTCACTTATCATTGTCCTAGCCATCTCTTGAAGTGTTCTATTTTTCCTTTCTACAACTCCATTTTGTTGTGGAGTTCTAGGACAAGACATTTCATGCTTAATTCCTTTTCATCACAATAAGTCATGAAGAGTTGGTTAACAAACTCACCACCTCTATCACTTCTTATTTTCAAAATCGAAAAACCTTTTCTTTTTCAACTCTTTTTCGGAAAATCTTTAAAATGAGAAAAAGTTTGATCTTTGTGTTCTAAGAAGAAAACCCGAATGAAACGGGAAAAATCATCAACCAAAAATATGCATATCTACTACCATTTAAACTCTAGTTTAGTGGGTCAAAAAGATCCATATGAATTAATTCTAAAGGCCTAGTTGACATGATATCCTTGATTGGTTTGAAGGAAGACTTGGTTGTTTTCCCAAGTTGGCACGCACCACAATGCGGTCTTTCTCAAACTTCAAGCAAGGTATACCCTTCACCAATTCCTTTGAATTAATCCTAGAAAGATGGTCAAAAAGATGCTTGTCCTAATCTTCTGTGCCAAAGCCAAGAATTTTCATCAAAAGCATTTAAGCATTTAGTAGAACATTCCACATTAAGCATGTCAATGATATAAACATTATCATCACGAAAACCGGTGAGAATACAATCATTTGTTTTAACATCAAAAATCTTACAAGAAGAATCATCAAAAACAACTTTAAGTCCACGATCACAAAATTGACTAATACTAAGCAAATTATGTTTCAAACCATCAACAAGTACAACATTTTCTATAGTAGGAGATGAACCAATTTGAATGTTACCTATACTGATGATAGTGCCTTTGGAGTCATCCCCGAAGGTGACGGAGCCACCTTCCTCGTACCTTAATAGGGTTGTAAAGTTATTGATATCCCACGTCATATGTCTTGAACAACCACTATCAAGGTACCACCGCTCCTACGTCTTGGAGCCTTGGTGTGTACCTACATCAAATAATTTAGGACTTGATTTTGGTACCCACATTTTCTTGGGTCCTAAAGGGTTAGTTTCATAACCCAAACAAGATTATTTGATCTATTAACTTGGTCATAACAAAATTTAGCTAAATGCCCATTCTTACCACAATATGTGCATCTATACACTCTACCATATTTAAAAGCATAGTGAGTGTGTAAATTATGAGCATGGGAATTGTGAGCATGAAAAGATTTAGCATGAGAAGTGTTATGTGTAGTGTGAGCATGAGGAACTTTAGCATGTGAATCTTTAGCATGAGAGGTGGTTTTTAGAAAATTTTCTTCAAGTTTCTTAGTGTTAAAAGCACAATCTTTCAAAACTTTTTCAAAATCAACCATTTTAGTTTTTAAAGAAGAAATTTCTTTTTCATCAATCTTAGAAAATTTAGCTTTACATGCAACTTTGTAAGCACTAAATTCATTTTTGGGGTAGAAATGAGGTTTGAAGAAATTTCATCTTTTTCTCTAGTAATTATAGCAAGTTGATTCTTAGAAAAGCAACTTCTTTTTCTAATTTAGAGCATTCAATCTTCTTATTATCATAAGTTTCGAAAAGTTCAACAAAAGCATGAACAAGAACTTCCTTACTTAATTCATCATCTTCATCATCAAGAGGTTGAGGGGTTACCTTTGGTGTGTTTGCCATGAAAACACATATTCGCTATATCCGCGTCTTCCTCGGACTCGCTTTCCGAATCTCAAGTTGCCTTGTAAGCTTTCTTTTCTTCCGGTTCTTTGGCTTGAAGGAGGAGGTCATCTTCTTCTTGAACTCCGGGCAATCCGCCATGATATGTCCGGGTTTTCGGCAATTGTAGCAAATAATTCTTCTCTCCTCTTTGCCTTCGAATTTTCTTCGGAAGTTGAGCTTGTTCCTCCGGTACATCCTCTTCACATTTCGCACAAGGAGGGAGAGATCCTCATCTTCTTCTTCTTCTTCATCGTCTTCAAGAGTGGATGAAGACTTGAAGGCTATAGACTTCTTCTTTGAAGGAGCGGCTTCTTCTCTTGCCTTCTTTTCCATCTCATGGGTCTTTAAGTTCCCAATGAGACTAATGAGGTCCATCTCATCCTTGTCGTTCAACTCTTTCAAGGTGGTGCCTTTATCTCCCATGAAGTAGGAAGAGCCCGAATCATTTTCCGCACCTTTTGATCATTGGAGATATCATCACCTAAGGAAGAAAGAGCATTGGTGATTTTAGTAAATTTAGTCATTTACAATCAATAGATTCTTCATCAATCATTTTAAAAGATTCATATTGGGACCTTAAGAGATCTATCTTAGCTCTCTTGACTTGTGAAGTCCCCTCGTGTGTGACCAATAAATGTTGCCAAATCTCATAGGCGGATTGGTAATGAATTACCCGTGTAAGGTCATCCTCATTCAAGGCGGTTAAGAGGAATTTTGGGCCTTTGAGTTAGCCTCATATCTCTAAAGTTGAAGTCGGTCCATGTGCTCTCATCACTATCGGGTGCAACATAGGGTTTGGTCAAAGATTTAGCTACTAAGCTACCTAAGGATTGCAAAAAGATAGTCATCCTAACCTTCCAAATAGGGAAGTTGAGTCCATCAAATTTAGGAGGGGTTTTGATGTTATCGGCCATGTTTACTAGTGAATGACAAATGGAATGCAAATGTTGATTAGCAAATTTTAAGGATCTCTCTATGGATGTTTAGCCAAACCTAGAGTCCAAGCTCTGATACCAATTGAAAATCACCTAGAGGGGGGTGTGAATAGGTGATAATGCTAATCAATGAACAATTTAAAATTATGATGCAACAATCGCCCAAAACAAGACTAAGAGCCGAATGCCCCGTGAAGGGTTCTGAACTCCTTCCTCCTGATTCCTCGTAAAATGAGTTGGAGGTGCGCAATGCAACCTTGTTGTATGGGACAAAGATTGACAAGATGAATGACAACAAGTGAATATAGCAATGACAATCAAAAGCAAGTAGTAATAGCAATGAAAGTAGAGTAAGAACAAAGAAAAGTAAACCAAACGCAAACACCAAGAATTGTTATCGAGGTTCGAGCACCCAGCTCTACTTCCCCGCCTTCCCCAGAAGGATTCCAACCACTTCCACTATCACAAAGATATCACAAATACACCGGAGTACCCAACTCCACAATCTCAAGTACAAGTTCTCTCTTGGTAGTCAAAAGACCACAAACTTCTCTTTCAAAATTCTCTTCCCTTACAAAGGTCCTTAGAACAATGAGTAGGAATGAAGCTCTTGTGTGCAAAGAGAAAAGAAAATGAAATCAGAGAATTCTTGAAAGCACTTCAGAAAATGAGAGAGAATTTCAGCACAAAAACCAAGAAACCAAGTCTTTTTGAAAGCCTTAAACTTGTGAAAATTTTGATAATTTTTCTAGTAACCAAACTCTCCCTAAACACCCCTATTTATAGGAGAGGGCTAGGGTTTAGATATAAAACATATTAAGGCTAATCAGAAAGTATTAAAATCAAAACATGTCACTTAAACACACTTAAGTGAGAAAAGGACAAAAATAAACCAGCTCAGAGAAAACTAGCCGTTACTGTTCAAACGGCTAGTCCGATCGACCGCCGGTCGACCGCTAGTTCAAAAGAATTAGCCGTTGCAGGCTGACGGTCGGACCGTGCCGGTCAACCCAAACAAACAGAGAGCAAAGTGTTACAGTCAGGCAGGTCTCGGTCGACCGTCACGGTCGACCGTGAAACGTGCACACTGATACGTGCATTGCCAGAACTCGGTCGACTCGAGCGGTCGACCGGCAAAGCCTGACATAAGCACGGTCGACTCGGGCGGTCGACCGGCTCAGGCAAAAAATCAAGTTTCAAACAGAATTTTGAGGAGATGAATATTTTTATCAAAAGATGTTTTAATAGGAATAAGTATAAAACATAAATATGGATTTACAGGAAGGATTTTGTATAATTTATATGAATTAAACTTAGAAATGAGATGTGCGCAAAAACGTGTGTGTGATGGAGCTTCAAACCTATTCACTATTCTTTAACAAAACTCTAAACTAAAAACAATCTAATAAATTATCTTGAGCAATCTTGAAGTCTGAGCTATGCAATGCCTTGCTAGAGCCTTCTCTTCTATGTCCTTTCTTGATGTGCAAAAAGCCTTCTTTGCTTTATGAACCTAGAATTTCTTGCAATAGCTACGCAATGGTCTCCAAATATGGTATAAACCTGAAACTTATCTTAACAAACTAATTAGTACCATATAGCTCCTATTTGTTTGTTATCATCAAAACTCTAAACATTTGGAGAGTGTACCTTATGGGCCAACAATTTGTTGCTTGATATAGGTACACACCAAGGCTAAAAGACATAGAAAAACTGTGGTATCTTGATAGTGGTTGCTCAAGACGTATGACGTGGGATATCAATAATTTTGCAACCCTATAAGGTACCATGAAGGTGGCACCGTCACCTTCGGAGATGATTCCAAAGGAAAATTATCGGTATAGGTAACATTAAAATTGGCCCATTTTCCTTAATTAAAAATGTTATTTTAGTTGATGGTCTCAAGCATAACTTCTTGAGTATTAGTCAACTTTGTGATAGAGATTTCAAAGTGGTTTTTGATGATTTAGCTTGTAATATTTTTGATAGACAAATCAATATATGTGTACTTCCGATTTCGTAAAATTATTGTGTACATGATTAATATGTCAAATTTATAATGCAATGCTACATGTTTAAATGCCTTTAATGAAGACTCTTGGTTATGACATAGAGACTAGGTCATATTTCATTTGACCATCTATCTAAAATCAACAATAAGGAAGTGGTGAAAGGTATCCTTATTTGAAATTTGAGAAGGACCGCATTTACGATGCGTGCCAACTTGGAAAACAAATTAAGTCCTCTTTCAAAACAATCAAGGATATCATGACATCAAGACCATTGGAGTTAATTCATGTGGATTTGTTTGGTCCAACTAAAACCAAAAGTCTAAGTGAAAATTATTTTTCTTTTTATTTTGGTGATGATTTTTCTCATTTTACATGGGGTTTTTTTTAGAGCACAAAGATTAAGCCTTTTCACATTTCAAGTGTTTAGAAAAACAGTTGAAAAGGGAAAATATTTTCGATTTTACGTATAAGAAAGTGATAGAGGTGATGAATTCATTAACACTCCTTTATCACCTATTTTGAAGAACTTGAAATCAAATATGAACTATCATGTCCTGAAATTTCATAACAAAATGGAGTCATTGAAAAGAAGAATCATACTCTTCAAGAAATGACTAGGACAATGATAAATGAATACATACTCCCTCAATAATTATGGGTGAGGCCGTACATACATCACATTACATTTCAAAATAGAATTTATTTTTATAAAAATACTTCTAAAACTTCATTTGAAATTTACTATTTGAGAAAACCTAATGTTTGTTATTTAAGGTTTTTGGTTATAAATGCTTTGTTTTAAACACTAAAGACAATTTAAAATTTTTTGATGCCAAATCTTATGAAGCCGTATTTGTTGGGTATTCAAATACTAGTAAGGCCTATAGAGTCTTCAATAGATCTACTTAACTATTGAAGAATCTATACATGTCAAGTATGAGGAATCTAATGTTTTTGTGAAGAATATTGTAGATATTGATTTCTTAGGTGAAGATATGGAGAAGATAACCTTGAAGGACTCACATATAGAAGAAGAAAAGCCAAAGATTGATGTACAAGGTGAAGTTCAAGAGGTTGAGGTGAAGCCAACACAATCACTTCTAAAGGATTAGAGATTTGCTTCAAATCATCCCAAGGACCTCATCATAGGTGATGTATCCAAGGGGATTTTGAATTATGCATGAAGAATGAGTTTGCGATGTCTATGATGGGAGAGCTAAACTACTTTCTTGGCCTCCAAATCAAGTAAAGGAGTGATGGGATCGTCATAAATCAAGCCAAGTACACAAAAGAACTCATCAAGAGATTAGACTTAAGATATAAAATTAAGCAAGACTCCTATGGCCACTACTATTAAGCTTGACAAGGACGAACAAAGTATAAATGTAGACATTAAATTTTATAGAAGCATGATTGGTAGTTTACTTTATTTGACGGTTAGTAGGCCGAATATTATGTTTACTGTGTGTCTATGTGCTAGATTTCAATCTTATCCTAAAGAGTCTCACTTAATTGTGGTAGCGCACATTATTAGATATCTTAAAAGCACTATTGGAATGAGCTTGTGGTATCCGAAAATCAGACAATTTCCCATGTCGAGTCATTCGGATGCCAACTATACCGGTTATAGAGTGGATAGGAAGAGCATTAGTGATACTTGTCAATTTCTAGAAAATTGCCTTGTTACATGGTCTTCCAAGAAAAAAAATTCAGTAGCCCTCTTAACCGCCGAGGCGAAGTACGTTGCGGCCGGGGCTTGTTGTGCACAAGTCCTATAGATGAAGCATACTCTTCTTGACTATGATTTGCATTATGGCCATATTAAAATATTTTGTGATAATACTAGCACCATTCATATGATTAAAAATGCAAATTAACATAGCAAGATCAAGTACATAGATATTCGATATCACTTTCTTAGAGATTACTATGAGAAAGGCGATATTGAATTGATGATGTTTTCATCAAATTTCAACTTGCGAACATTTTTACTAAACCACTAGATTATATAGATTTTAATTCATTTGTGTGAGAAATGTTTGTATTATGGATCATAAGTTATGAAATGTTTTCAAATTGTTTTTTTACATGTATTTTTCAAATTAATATCTCTTTTATGTTAATGTCTTTACCTTTTTTGATGTATGACAAAAAAGGGGAGAGATATTGAGTTATTAAGTTGTCTTGATATTCTATATCCATTCTTTCTACCTTTCTTATATATTGTTGTAGGAGGAAGGAGGATTGGAAGGATGGTAGGCTATATATGCATATTATTTTAAATTGATATCATCTTTATATATGCATATGTGTGTGACTTGCTTATATTGTCAAATCCATTTAAAGTCATAATATTTTATTGTACTTGATAGATAACA